>JAKFQP010000709.1:78146-111497 GCA_023375905.1 Nycticorax nycticorax | reverse complement strand
GTTGGAAAACCATTGGCGATTCAAACGCAGACCCACTGGAGTGGCTGGTGATAGTGGATGTACCCAACCTGCTGCCGTTTTAAGGCTTTTCCCTGCCCCTGCAGGGGGGGAGCTGCCAGACCAGGGCCCGGCGGCGGTGGCTCAGTGGGGGTCTCCTCCTGGCCGGGCTTGCCGGAGCCCCCGCCAGACCAGAGCTTGAGTTGGCCGGGCTGCCCCAGGGCTGGGGCTAAGCTGGCACCTGGGGAGCTCCCACGTGGGATTGAGGGCAGGTGATGACTTTTTTTTTCCCTGCAGACGATCGTTGCTGCTATGGATGTGTTTGCAGTGGGGAAAACCCGCACAGGTAGGCACCCCCCCGGAGCCGTGTGCCCGGCAGAGCCGGGGGCGCTTTGGGAGCGGTGGCGGCAGCGCCGGGGTCGGGGCTGGGCTGGAGCCAGTCAGTGCCAACCGCGCAGCAAACCCCAAGAGCATCTGCGCTTTTACACCCTTGTCTCTTGTATTCTTTTTTTTTTTTCAGTGGCAAAACCTAAATCCGATCAGAACAAAAGGCCAAGGCAGCATCTAAACCACAGCCAGCGCCCTGCAAGGAGGGCTAACAGCCGCGTGCGGGGAGCCGGGCGCTGGTTAAATGAGGAGTTTGCAGCCTCTGGCTTCACCCAGGGCCATGAAGATCAGCAAATCGCTAATGGGGCTGAACCTCCGCAAGCAGCCGAAGGGGAAAACCTGCCAGAGGCTGCTCCTGCGCGGCGCCCGGCAGCGTCCCGGCGGTGGCCAGCCGGGCGCCCTAAGCCCCCCCAGCCCCCAAGTGGCAGCAGCACAGAGCGGGAGGTGATGCTGTGAACACGGCGAGGTACAAACCGGGCGGGGGTTGCGACACTGCAAGGTTAATACGTCAATTAACAGACTTTGTCTTCGTTATGAGCAATAATTGTGGTTGGTTTGTCTTCGGGTGCCCCAACCTGTCCGTCTCTCCGCCCATCCACGTTTGCGCTGCCTCTCCTTCTCCTCGGACTTCCCGAGACCGTCGCTCTGGCAGCAGAGCAGCACCTTGCGGAGCGGTTCGTTAGCACAAATAGATGATGGTGTTGCACCTGATGAACAGTATCTGCAGCAGCTGCCGGGGGTGCAGCACAAACGGGAGCAATAACACGGCTCCTGACTGAAACGACAGCCCGGGACCGGCCAGCGGAGCTCTCCCCACGCCCCGCAGTGAAGCTCCCTCCGGCCGCCCAGGGTGTATTGAAGCAAGAAGAGTGGCTTGCCCATCCTCCCTCCTCCTGCCACCTCGGCTGCCTGAGCTCCTCACCCTGCTGTCCCCAGCCCCTGCTCCCGGGCACCTCCCAGCCGCTTCTCCGCAGCCCCACGCTCCCCTTTTCCCAGGGCAACCCCTTGCCCACGCACCCGCAGAGGCTGAAGCTGGGCTCTGCAGCCGGGCAGCCCAGTTGCCACCCTGGGGACAGACCCCAGCACCAGCGTGGCATCTGGGACGACCTGGCTCCTGGGATGCAGGACCCGAGCACCAGCATGGCATCTGGGATGCTCGTGGGATGCGGGACCTGAGCACCAGCGTGGCATCTGGGATGCTCCTGGGACATGGGACCCGAGCACCAGTGTGGCATCTGGGATGCTCGTGGGATGCGGGACCCGAGCACCAGCGTGGCATCTGGGACCGGCCGGCTCCTGGGACACGCTGCGAGCCTGGTTAGGAGCTGGCTGCCTTGGGGCAGTCGCCTGTGCCCGGCCAGGCTGCGGGGCATGGACACGTCCCAGAGGGAGCAGGGACAGACCTCCCCAGCCTCGTGGCCAGCATCGCTGCTTCTGCTGCACCGCTACTGGGCAGGGTGCATCCCCGGCAGCCTCCACCAACGCAACCCCAGGATGCTTCCAGGGGCGTTTCTGGGGCTCATTCGCACAAGCTGTAGTAGCAGCGAGTGTCCCCCCTGCTCCCCAGGGCAGGGGAGGGTGGTGAGGAGGCCCCAGGACCTGCTGGAGCTCTCAGCAGATGGTGGGAGAGCCACGATTCCTCTGCGCGAGGGGCCGGGGGAGGCGCCTGCGAGACGAGTGCCTGCTGGGGCGGGCTTCGACAGTCATGTGTCTCCATTTCATCACTAATATACACAATTAATAAACTTAATTACACGTAAAATTGCGGCAGCTGAAAAATGAGCACAGTCCTATTCTCCTCCAGCTTTGCACCAAGCCTCCACCGAGGACACGGGGTGCAAAGGCATCACCGCAGCAGCCGGCCCCCATCGCCCCCCGTCCGGCCACGCGGGCGGCGTCTGGGAGGTGAAGCCCGGGTGTGCGCAGGAGCCCGGCACGAGCTCTGCGCCGGGAGGTGACGGGAGCCGCGCAGACAGCCGCGCCGCAGAGCTTCTCCCTTCCTTCACACCGTGCCCTGCGTTGGGCAGCCCTCCCTCTCTCCCCGGAGACCCCTTTGTCCTTGGCAGAGCTCCCCAGCAGGGTCCCCTTGCTGGGTCCGCAGCGGGAGCGCGGGGCTGCCTCGCCGCTCGGGTTTAGGCTGGGCAGGGGTGTCTCTTTGTGTCTGCGATGAGCTGCTCCCTGCGCAGAGCGATCAATCCCTCTTTGCTGGGGGATTAAATGAGTCCGCAAGGCAGAGCATCGCCCCGTGCAGGCGGTGCTGATCCCTGACTCCGGGCGCTGATCCCAGGGGGCTCGGGGTGGGAGAGGGGTTGGAGTCTGTCCCAGAGACGGATGGGTGCACAAGGGGACGTCGGGGCTCGCCCTCTGCGGGGCTGGGGTGCTGCCCGGCTCCCTCCGGGTGGACTGTCGCGGGAAGACGAGGGAGGCGCACGCTTGGGCCACCCGCACGGGGCTGAGCAGCCCACGCGGGGCAGCCGGGAGGGTCGGGACACGGGGGCCAGGGGTCTTCATCGGCCACCACCTCTGGTAGCCTCACCCGGGGGAGAAGGGGTTAACGGCTCCCTTCAGTGCCGCAGCACTAAAGTTCATTACTTTTGCTAATTGCTTTGAAGTCAGTGATTCAGCAGCTAATGGAAGATGTATCTCTAGTTAATAGATTAATTGGCTGCCGCCGAGCAGTTTGCAACAGGGTGTCGGGGAAGGGGCTGCAGCCCCGTGCCGAGCCGCCTGCGCCCGGCCCCCCCGCACCACTGCCTGCCCCCGGCCCCCCTGCACCACCGCCTGCCCCCGGCCCCCCCGCACCACCACCAGCGTCAAAACGCGGGTTCCCAGTGCCTGGGCCACACCGCAGCGGGCAGATCCCAGCCCAGGAGGCCACAGGGAGCCACAGCCAATTCGGANCAGGGGACACTGAACCCATGCAGGGGACACTGAACCTGCACAGGGGACACTGAACCTGCACAGGGGACACTGAACCCATGCAGGGGATGCTGCACCCACGCAGGGGACACTGAACCCGCGACACCCGTGCAGGGGACTCTGCACCCACGCAGGGGACGCTGCACCCATGCAGGGGCCACTGAACCCACGCAGGGGACGCTGCACCCACGCAGGGGACACTGAACCCGTGCAGGGGACACTGAACCCACGCAGGGGACGCTGCACCCGCGGAGGGGACGCTGCTGTGCGGCTGCAGCCCCGGGGCTGCGTTAAGAGGCAGCCGGGCTCTGCCTGCCAGCGGGGTGGGCACGGGGCGGCAGCTCGGGCGCAGGCGTTCACTCCTGCCTTGAGGCAAACGCGTTCCTTTAATCTTCAGAGAATTAACGCATTGAAATAATTTGAACGCAGCCCTATTAATGACACCGCCGGTGTCACCAGAGCAGCTTTACTTTCCCATGTAATGAATGTGGCCATAAGTACTTTGCAACCATATGGCGATTATGTTTAATAAAGGACATTTTCTGTAATTAAACAGTTTTATTAAGGCATTATTAGCCCTTTAAGTTGAAAAATAGCTGAACAGAGGTGTAATAAGGTGCTAGCATCTGTATTTGGTGAACAGATGGATGGGAAGCCCCCATCCTCGTGCCAAGCGCCCGGTCGCAGGGCTGGGAGCCGCACGGCGACGCCGGGAGCAGCGACACGGGCTGCGTCGTGTGCGGAGCGCTGGGCAGTTCTGGCCGCAGTGGGTTTTGCTCACCACCAGCGTGGGGGCTCAGGACCCTGCCATGCACCCAGGGGGGCTGTGCCGCACTCCTGGGGGACTGTCCCCGATGTGCAAGGGCACTGCCGACTGCCGGCCCTGCTGGCACCCGTCTGCCGGCACAGCACCGGGGCTGCGCCGCTGCGTGCAGCCGGGAGCGTGGCTACAGCGGGGACGCTGCCACGCCGGCGGGCTCCTGCTCCCCTTCCCCGGCGCTGATTTGAATAATTCAGTGTGGCCTCGTCTCGGGGGCACCGTTGTCTTCAGCGAAGGCAAATCAGCAGCCTGGACAGCCTGTTAAGAGGGCCCCAGCCTGCTGCCTTCTTCTGTAAATCAGGATTAATGAGACGGTGGAGGAAACTCAAAGCCCAGCACAGCTCTGCCGGCAGCTCGCGCTTGCAGGCGGTGGCCGCCTTCGTGTCCTTGGGTGGTGGCGGTGGCGGCCAGCGGCGTGCAGTGACCGGCCCCTGCCCCGTGCCGCTGCTCCTCCCTGCTTCCCGGGTTCTCCACTGCCGGTGTTGGGGCTGTCCCGCCGAGCCCCATCGGTGCCATCACCCCCCAGCAGTGCCCCGCGGCCGCTGACCCCCCAGCACACCCCCCGGGGCTGGTGCTTGCGGATAAGCAGGGGGTGCAGGGGCACAGCGCGGCAAGCGGCCGGGGCAGTGCCAGGTTGGACCCGGCGATCTGAAGGGTCTTTTCCAGCCTAAATGAGTCTGTGGTTCTAAGGCACCACGGCAGCGGGGCTGGCCTGCCGCTGGGACCCTGCACGGCCCAGGTGCCGGTTCCCAGGGGGCCAGGCTGGAGCATCCCCTTTGGAAAGCGGCTGAGCACCGTCCCCAGCGCACGGTGGGCTTCAGCCCCGTCTTTGTGCCAGGAGGTTGTGCCAGGGCCCCTTAGCAATTACCCCGCCATCTCCAGACCTGGCAGCAAGGGGCTCCTTTCAGCTGCCCTTGCCCACTCTCGCTGGCACTCATCATCCTCCCGGCCCCAAGACCCCCCCCCAGGAGCAGGACGGGACACGGGGGAGAGCCCGCGGGAGAGCTGCCCACGCCGTGCCCTTGCACCGGAGCAGGGTTCGATGAGCGGGGCCGGGAGGGATCCTGCGACGCGGGCAGGGCGCTTGGTGCAGCTCTGCGGCCGTAAGGGGGTGCAGGGTTTGTGTTAGACCCCGGCAGCTCTGGGGGAGAGGAGCCGGGGCACCGCCAGCGCTGACCAGAGGGGAGAGAGGCGTGACATTACTGGAAACGGTTTTTTCTCCATCTGAATTTGTGCAGCCTGTCCTCTAATCATTTGTACGTTATCCATCATCCTCTGCCTCCCCATCCCTGCTGTCGCACAGCTCCAGGCAATCTATCTTACAGTTAAAAAATTGTCTCCCTTACACAGGGGCTTTCAAACAAGACAAATAGAAAGAATAAGATCTGGTATTGAGATGCTGTGTACAGGGTGTGATACATAAAGCGGCGGGTAAAAGATCCCATCTGATTGTCGGGAGCAGATCTACGGCGCCGTCGGCACGGCACAGCCCCTCCGGAGGGGGACGAGCAGGATTGGGCCCCAGCCCAGCGGCCGCATCTCCTCTCTGCCGCAGCCCTGGGGGCCCGAGCAGCCCGGCTGCCCCTGGCACGGGCACCAGCCGTCCTCGGCGGCTTTCCCGACACCCGAGGAGGAGTCTGGCAGCCTGGCACGGAGCCTGGCACGCAGCCTGGCACGGAGCGCTCCTGCACGGTCTCCCAGCGCGTCCCAGTCTGCTGGGACTGACCCTGCTGCTGCTGCTGTGGTTCTGCCTGTGAAAGCGCCCACGTCCCGGGCATCCCGCACTTTGTTACGGGTGGGTCCAGGCTGTGTGGGGCGGGAGAGGCCGGGAGCGCCGGCATCCCCGTGGGCTGAGCCCACCGCAGCGGCTCCCGGCGTCGGGTGGAAATCTGGGCTCAGCCCTGGCGCTCGGGGTAAACCCCGGTACCAGCAGGGATGGTCCGGGTCAAACCCCGTTCCTGCAGCGGCTGAGCGTGGCCTTACAGGATTTATCCTTGAGATAAAGTTCTTCCCGTGCTCCTCCTGTTCACCCCCGTGCTCCTTCTCCTCCCCGGGCAGAGCTACCGGGGCCGGCTGATCCCCCAGGAGCGATGCCCCTGGTGCAGCAGCGGCACCGGGGCTCGAGTGCGCGAAGCTGATGGCGATCTGTGCGAAGGCCGGTCAGCTGTAGCGTTCCTAAAATGCTGGTGAGACCGTCACCCCCCCATGGAGGGCGAGAGGGGTGCGTGCCGAGCCCCCCGCCGCCCCCAAAGGTTTTCTGCTGAAACACACCTGTCCCCGCGGCGGGGTGGGTGAGAACACGCCGAGAGCCCGCGCACGCCCGGAGCCGCGGCAGAACCGGGATGAAACACTCGGTGTTCCCCTCCCAGCCTGGTTCCTGGGGGGGCGAGCCCCCGGGGGGCCGCGGGGCCGGCAGGAGCGGTGCCGGTGCCGGGCTGCGGGGGGGCTTCCCGAGCCGTGGGGAGCGGGGGACACCGCGGCTCGGCTGCCATGCAGAACCTCGCTTTCTCCTTGCTCCCTAGTGAGACAAAATAAATTCACGTGGTGCCGGATCGCCCCCCCTTCCCACCCCAGAGGCAGTTTTACGCCGGTGTAGACAAGCTCCACTCTCGCCTGCGCCATGACGCTCGCGAGCTGCCTGCATTTTTATGAGCTGACTTGTTAGACGCGGTGGAAGTATGCAAAATACGTCAAGCCCAAGCAGAGATCTGAATCGAAATGACTCTAATTACTTGTAATAATTTTTGGATTCCAACATAAAACAATGTTAAAAAAAATTCCATTACAATGGTTAGAAGACAAATCATTTAGCGAGCCCCGTACTTTATTGCTTTATTAGACAATTTACTTTGCAACATTTTGAACACGCAACTGGGTGATTGCCCAGAGCTGTTCCACCCGAAGCGGCGCTAACGGAGCTCAGCCCGCGCCGTTAGTCAAAAAGTCAAACCCCAGCACTGCAGGGCCAATGGCCATGGCAAATTAGCCACTACCACCACTCGTTAGCGTGGCACCAAACTGGGAGAAAAGCTGGGTCCTCTTCCTCGCCCCCCTGCTTCCTTCATCTCCGAAATCAGCCGGGCTGGCTCCTCCTTCGGCGGGAGCGGCTGAGGAGGAGCACGGCGGCGGGGTGCAGGGAGCAGGTATGGATCAAATGTATTTTAACCGGTGCGGATATTCCCGGGGATTGGCTGCAGCCTCCAGCTGGAAGCTGGCCGCGGGCGATGCCTGGAGCCCCAGCCGGGCTGCCCGGAGCGCGGAGCATCACTGGTGGCCCGAAATTTTAGGTTTTCTCAGTGGGAGGCTTCTCGGAGCTGGTCATGCTGGCTACGCGACGGGTTTGCAAAAATCTGATAAGGCTGCTAAAGCAGGAGGAGCCTCATGAGCGGGAAGAGAGCAGTGCTGGAGCAACAAGAGGAACTAAATAACGTCTGGCGCTGCACTGCAACTGCGTCCCCTCCAGCCACGAGCGTTCGGGAGTGACGGGGCTACCGGGGTGACTGATTCGGCTGCCAGCACCAGCTGACGGCCCATAGCTGGTTTTTAGCACTTGTGGGTTAATGATTCCAGAGAAATAAAGCGTTGCCTGTTTTCCTTTGCTTCCTTTTTCCCCTCCTCCTCTTCTGTTCCCACCGCTGCCCTGGGAAGGCTGTTCAGCCCCCCAAAGCCCAGCACTACTCTCTCCCTGACCATGCCTGGAGCCGGCATGGATCAGCCGGAGCAGTGCCCAGCTTTCCCCTGCTCCCCCCGATGCCGATGTTTGCAAGCCCAGCGCCCACCGCAGCGACCCCAAGCCTGTCGCATTCGCAGCTTTGCAAACCCCTTCCATTTTGCTGCGCAGCGTAACGCATGCGGCCGGGGCCGGGGCCGCGCTCCCAGCCAGGGCAATGCCGGCCTTACAAGCGGAGCCGGCTTGCGTGCGGCAGCGACCCCCGGACCCCCCGACCCCCGGCACAGGGAAAGGCTGGGACCTCCTCGCGCCGGCAGGGATGCCCTCCGCCCGGCTGCCACCGCCGCTGCTGCACACGGGGGCTTCCATCGGCGCGGACGGCGCGGACGGCTGCGCATCCCGGCACACCTGGAAGCCCTTCCCCAGGCTGGGAGCCGCTCCAACAAGGGGAGGCTGCCGGCGAGCCAGGGACCGTCCCCTCGGGAGCAGCCTCCCGCACCCCCCGGATGAACCCAGGCTTTGCAGCTCCTGCGTCCAGACCTTGTCCCTCTGCAGCCCCCCGCTCCCCCCAGCCCCTGCGCTGCCGCTGGAAGCCGCTGACCCAGGAGATGCCGCGCCGGGCTGCCCCGCACGGGCTGGCCGGGAACCCCCAGGGATCCTCAGCCACGAGCGGGAGACCCCTGCCCTGCGCCCGCTGCGGGGCCGGAGCGCGCCAGGGCCGGTGTGGCCGCTCCTTCTGCCGAGGAGCGTTCCAGCTCGCTGCCTGCATCTCGGCTGGCGCTTGTACAGCAAGGGAGCTGACGCGCGCCAGCCGTCCCGCCGCCTGTCCCCACGCCGGTGACACGCGGCGGCTCCGCACGCGGCGACGGGGGAGCTCGCTCCGGCAGCAAGCTCTGGCTACCGCTCTCCCTGGGCCGTGCCACGGCAAAACCCTCCTTGTGCCGTGCCGCTGATGAGGTTCACAGTGACAGAGGGTTCACACGCGAGGGGAGCCCCCCACGCTCGCCACGGCACAGGGTCTGCGCCCAGAGCAGGCGCCGGGCTGGCCCCAGCAGCTCACGCACCGGAGCAAGCCGAGCCCCCCGGCTCTGCCGGCCAGAGCAGCACGCGCGAGGCGTTTGCTGCGGTGGGATCTGCCGGCAAAGCCTTGGTGCAGGCAGCCCCCGAGCTGGAGACGCGGCCCCTGGATGCAAGCAAAGCCGCAGGCGGCTCTCTGCGAGGCGCTGGGGCAGGACCAGGGCGCGCCGCACGCCTGCCTGTCCCCGCACCCACGGCAGCAGCACCCTCCCTGGGGGCTGGCACCCACCCTGCACCCCGGGAGCCGGCCCCGGTGGATGTGACCCCCCTGCTGCAAGGTGCTGCTGGGGGGGTGGCAGGGCAGGAAGCCCTTTACACCCCGGGGGGGTTGGCCCCATCGCAGTGCAGGGCAGGAAGCCCTTTACACCCCGGGGGGTTTGGCCCCATTGCAGCACGGTGCAGGAAGCCCTTTACACCCGGGGGGTTTGGCCCATCACAGTGCAGGGCAGGAAGCCCTTTACACCCCAGGGGGTTTGGCCCCATTGCAGCACGGTGTAGGAAGCCCTTTACACCCGGGGGGTTTGGCCCCATTGCAGCACGGTGCAGGAAGCCCTTTACACCCGGGGGGTTTGGCCCCATTGCAGCACGGTGCAGGAAGCCCTTTACACCCGGGGGGTTTGGCCCATCGCAGCGCGGCGCCGTGCGGACAGGGGCTGTCGTCGGGCCGCGCTGCCGGTGATGGGGAGGAAGGGAGCGTTAAGCACGTGTCAGCGGCAGCCAGCCCGGCCCTTCATTTAGACAGATTAAGCAAGTTGCTTATTGCCTGTGACATAATTTAGATGAATGGGGTGGGTAATCCATCAGGCAGAGCCCCGCGCCGGCCCTGCGAGCAGCCGGTGGGGGATCCCATTACCTTACATGTGTTAACAGCCAAACTCCTTTGTACAAACAACAAAGTGGCTCTCCTGAAAAGGCCGCTTTTCCCTCATTGTCTGGGAGAGGACCGGCGGGTCGGTGGTGATGGATGGCGGCGGCTGGCAGGGCGGGATGCGTCCCTGCCGCGGGTGAAGAGGGACATCGTGTGGGGATGCGCCGATGCACCGCGCCGCGCCATGCCACCGCACCGCCGCACGCTGCACCGCTGCACCGCCGCAACACCGCTGCAGCTCTGCAACAACGCTGCACGCTGCTCCCCTGCTCGCTGCATGGCTGCATCGCTGCACACTGCATGCTGCCCGCTGCATGCAGCACGCTGCACTGCTGCACTGCTGCAACACTGCACCGGCACTGCACCACTGCAACAACACTGCATGCTGCTCCCCTGCACACTGCCTGCAGCACACTGCATGCTGCTCCCCCGCACGCTGCATGGCTGCACCACTGCACGCTGCATGCTGCCCGCTGCGTGCTGCATGCTGCACCCCTGCATGCTGCACTGCTGCACGCTGTTCCCCTGCATGCTGCATGGCTGCACCACTGCGCTCTGCATGCTGCCTGCTGCATGCAGCACACTGCACACCGCACCCCTGCATGCTGCACCACTGCATGCTGCTCCCCCGCACACTGCATGGCTGCCCCACTGCGCTCTGCATGCTGCCTGCTGCACTCTGCATGCTGCACGGCTGCCCACTGCACACAGCGCCGCTGCGCTGCCAGTCTTGAGCACCGCGCCTCCCCCAGCCGTGCATGGCCAGGCTGGGTCAGCAGCACCGGCACCGCTGCCAGGCTCCCTGTGCCCACCCCTGCTGGTGGCGGCCGTGGCGGGGGGGAAGCTCCGCTGCTCGGTGGGGTGTTCCCCCCCTCTTGGTTGGTGTTGCTGGGGTACAACTGGGTCGTGCCCTTGTTCCCTCCCACAGTCGCACACCGACAGGTTTCTGGCTGCTTAAGCCAAGGGATTTGGGGGGCACATTCACGGCTTGTTCTTCATGAATGCTGAGACGAGACCTGACCCAGTGCGGTGCTGCGGGTGGGGAACCACGAACCCGGCGCGGTGGGGCGTCCCCAGTAAGATGGGCTGGGCTGCAAGGCGCCCTGGCTTCTCTGCTCTGCAGGGCGCCGCGGGCGCCGAGCCCAGCGCCTCGAGAGAGGTGGGAGACACGGGAGAGCAGGGGCTGCGGGGCTGCGGGGGTAAAACTGCAGGGGCAGCGGCAGCTTTCGCTCCCCCCCCCCACCGCGGGTGCTCGGCTTGGCAGCCCCGCTGCTGCATGCCCCCGGGAGGCCCGTGGGGGGGTCCCGCAGCCTGGCTGCTCGGTGGTCCTATGGGGGTCACCGTCTCCTCGAGCTGCAGCCACCCGCGCATTGGTTAAGCAAGGTTTGGGGGGGTGGGGGTGTCAAACCCCACGACTGGAGCCTGGTCAGTCCCCTGGCAACGATCAACATTAAAAATCTCATTAGGCTTTTATTAGAGGCACAGAAAAGAATGAAAGCCGTTACAGCATCTTAAACATTGAGTATTCAGCAAAGCTTTCCATTAACAAACCATTTATTTCCTTTCCCCTTGGCAAGAGCCAGGCTTTAACAAGGGGAAAACCAAAACCTTGCAGCCAGCAGCGGAGATGGTGGCACCGTGCTTGGGGCATTAGCCGAGACCGGCCAGTGCTGCTGCTGCTGCTGGAGCTGATCTCGCTTCCTTGGAGACAAATAAAGAAAAAAACACACAACGGGGAAAAAAACAGCAAAGGGAGAACCTGTTGCTTCGGTGTGTGGCACCCAGCCCTGCTTGCTGCCTCGGCGGGCGCAGAGGGAGCAGCACGGGGACCCCAGCCCAGGGCTGCAGCAGGAGGCAGCGGGGAGAGGAGCACGGGTGGCAGGGGACGAGCCACGGCCAGGGGAGCCACTGGGCTGGTTCCCCCGGAGCCAGCGAAGTGTCCCTGGGCACCCCTGCCCACGGGCATCCCCCTGCCCACAGGCATCCCCCTGCCCACGAGCATCCCCCTGCCCACGAGCACCCCCCTGCCCACGAGCACCCCCCTGCCCATGAGCACCCCCCTGCCCACGAGCATCCCCCTGCCCACGGGCACCGCCCTGGACAGACATCCCTGCTCGAACCACCCCACCTCCAGGGGCTGAGGTCTCTCTGGGGTCTCAGGGCGATGCGACAGCCGTGCCGGAGACCTGACGAGGAGGCTTCCCCACACCGAGCCCTCGTTCCCCAGCACAGCCCACCGAACCAGCACCAAGTGCCGGAGCACACCCAGCAGCTGAGCCACCGAAGGTCTTCTCCATCAGGAGCATCCCTGCCTTATTCCAGCCTGAAAACCAGCAACCAAAGTGGTTTCTTGCTCCTCAGCTCCCCACCAGGAACATTATCCCTTAATTGCTGCATTTATTCAGACTTATTCTGTATATCTAACAATAATGAGTATATTAGATATGTAATTATTACTGTCATAAACGTAATAGTGACAAAACAATAATTGAAATAGTGTCTATGAGGATAATTCACCATTGCAATTAATACTGCCCTGCTTAGTTAATATGTCACAGTTTAAAATAAATGCTGTCATTACTCCATTACTAATACTGTGTTATAATAATTATTGCGGTAATAATTAAGTGTCTATAGTGATCAAGGATTGCCATAGATCGGAATAAAAATCACCGTAAATAACGCAGGAGAAACAGCCACCAGAGGAAGAGGTGAGTTTGAGCAGCGAGCTTGACGTGGGGATGCTCTTTGTCTGCACCGGCGCGATGAAATTCATGAGCAGCGGCTCTGCTCGCTGACCCCTGCCCGCCCCGGCATGTCAGCCGCCTTGCCGTGCCGCTCCGGCAGTCCTGGCACTCACCGGCATCATCCTCCCCCCAAAGTGCTCGAGCATCCTTGCATGCACGGAGCTGGGGAGGTGGGGGGGGGGAGAGGGATTTGCTGGGCGGGGTGTACATCCCCATGGGGTGGGAGGATGCTCAGTGCCTGCAGCATCTTTGCTTTCCTGGGATGCCCCGAGGGAAGCCGGACGGCCTCAGGCCGTCCGGCTTCCCTCGGGGCATCCCAGGAAAGCATCAGGCATCCCAGGAAAGCATCAGGCATCCAAAGCATCAGGCATCCCAGGAAAGCATCAGGCATCCCAGGAAAGCATCAGGTATCCCAGGAAAGCATCAGGCATCCAAAGCATCAGGAAACCAAAGCATCAGGCACCCAAATCTAACACCAGCCCTTGCTAACTTCCCCCAGTCTATGCTGGATGGGGGTCCCTCTCCTTGGAGGGGGTCACCCCCAGCCAGATCTCTGTCATCGGCCCCCTGTTGCCAAAAGCAGCTGGGATGGGCACATTTCTCTGGGGAAACATCACCCAAGTAACAGCCCTTGGGCAGAGGAGAATCCTTGCGCTGCAGACCAGCCCTGTTGCAAAAGATGGGAGGATAAAAGACCACCAGCAGCAGCAACAGGAGGCAGATCACCGAAGTGCCGGCTAGCAGGAGCTGGGAGCAGATTCCCAGGAGCATCGCCCCGCTACGGTGCCTGCACTTGTGCACCCGGGATGCCCACAGGCAGCAGCAAACCCTGTCCATTGGGAAGAGCGGGGTGAGACTGGGTTAGCCACCAGCTCAGCAGGTTGCTCCCAACACCGCCAGGAGGCTTTAAAGCAGCATCAGTTGCTCCACGTGGACTTTTTTTTGGTAGGGAAGCTTTCACGGCGCAAACGCTCCTGGCCCGTTTGCAGCAGGGCAACGCTGCCGGCGCCCCGCAGGGGGTCCCCTTGGCGGCTGCAGCCCCCCGCCCGCGCTGCCCTCCCGGGCCCTGGCAGAGTGCATTGCCTACCCAAGGCAGGTACTTCACCATAACTCAACTTTGCCGGAGTTCAACTCAATTTTCTCAGATTAAATAAAATTTCCAAGTGTCACTCACTAGCAAACTATCAGTTGGAAGGTGGTTGATTTTTCTAACCCTATCTCTGGTCCAATTACAATTTTTAATCTATATGTAGATAATGGTGAACAAAACCCCTGTAGAAATGTCAAGAGTGAGGAGGTTATTAGCTTAGTTTTAATTACTGTCTATCATTCTTAGAAAACCGCAGTAACCTGATAAATTAGGTGACAGCTCTGGTTGTAGGAGTTTAGGTGGGCTTTAAGGGCGGGTGATTTTTTTAACCAGAGGTATCGGGGGGGGGGGGGGGGGGGGGGGGGGGGGGGGCTGTCCTTCCATGCAGAACTTGCCGGGGGTCCCACCGCACCCCCATCCCTGGAGTGGGCACCCGTCCTCCTGCCGCCCCCAGCCCCGATGGCCTGGAAATCCCCCGTGGCTTCCGCCGGGAAGAGGCTGGCACGGCGGCTTATTTGTTCAAACCGTCATTTGAGGTGGGTTTTGTTTCTAAATGAGCGGGGGCCGGTGCCCAGAGCGCGTCTCATTGACAAACAGCGTGTCCATCGCTTCTAAGGAGACAAGCTGCCATTTCCCTCCCCTGAAAAGCACGTAATATGACAGGTGAAATGTCAGAAATGAGACTAAAGGCTTGGGGAAAACATTCTTCAGCTGCGAAGTATTCCCGCTAGGAATGTTAAACTGTAGATTAAACGTAAATGTCTCTAAAAGCCCGGAACGCGGCACCGTTCGTCAGCCGCGGCCCCCGGCGCGTGCACACCCGCGTCACCACGCCTGCGCGCGCGGGGCCGTTCGGAGCTGGACGGAGCTGCCGGGACGGGGCCCTGGCCGAGGGCAGAGCAGGGACCGGGACGCGGCATCAGCGCCCGCCTCCACGCTTGGGGCAGGGCTGGGTTTCGGGGCCGATCTGGAGGGCTTCCCAAACCCTGGCCTCTCGGCTGGCTGCCAGGCACGCCGCACGGCTTGGCGAGGGGCTGGGGGCGGCGGGGGGATGCTCCAGCCGTGGCCGGGACCCCCGGTGCTCCCATCCCTGCAGAGGGGCTCTGCGGGCTGGCGGGTCTGCGGGGATCGCCCTGCGTGACAGGGCTGTATCCATCAGCCAATAAACAGTTCATTGCGCTGAAAGAATTATCTGTGCTGGCATTAAGGTCGGCTGTAACACAGACATTATTACTGGCGGGAGGCATATAAGTAGAGCCTGTGGCAGATAGCAGCCTGTAACTCTTTATTATTTATACCGAAGCTCCTGGGAGGCGGAGGCGCGGATCCCCGGAGCCCGCAGGGATGGCGGCGTTCGCCCCGCGCCTCGTGGGGACACCCCGGGATGGGGCACGGGGAGCAGGGAGCTGCGACCCCATCCTGTGTGCGATGGGGTCCTGTGCGCCGCCCGGAGCCCCGCTTTAGCCGTGAGTGATGTGGGAGTCAATAAAATCTGGAGGGCATGTAGGGACCCCCTGGGGTTTTGGCTGCATGCTCGGCTGCACCGGCCACGCGTTGGTTCTGCTTGCCACAGCCCGCTGCTGCCGGTGCCGCCGGTGCCGCCGGTGCCGCCGCGCGGTGGAAAGCACCCCGCTGGCAGAGCACCGCACTGGCAGCTCGGGCAGGCGGTGAGGGCGGCTTGGCTCATGCTCAGTGAGCCGTGAGCCCTTCAGGAATTCACCAGCCGCATCCTTCCTGGCATTAAGCTCAATTTTTTCTCTGACTTCTCTCAAGGAAGGCGTGCACACCCGCCTGCAGCGCGCTGCCCAGGCTCCAGCAGCTCCCGCCGAGCCCCGGGGTGATGTTAATCGCCTGCCCGGGCCAGAAAAACGCTGCCATCCCGGCCACCTGACATTGTCATGGGAATCCTGATGCCCTGCCGCACTTCCCGAAATTAAAATGTGCCTCCGCTATAAGTTGTTATCAAAAATAGAAGCATTTTATCTATCTTTAGTACAGAACACAGATTGCACGGAGACATTCAATTTGGAGTCAATTTAAATTTCAATTGTCTGTGAAATCTAAATCAATAGGCTATAGTTCAATGGCGCTTTAATAAAACAGGACATAACAGAGAAATCATTAGGGATTACATATGATAAGAGATTGAAAACAGTGTCTGTGTAATGGTGGAGGAGCCATTAGAGAATTACCTCAAGCATTTGCAAGTAAACCAACAGCCTCCTTCTCCTCCTGAGACTAACAAGAAGACTTAATTGTGCTGCAGCAGCTAAAAATACGTCTCCGTCAGACCCTGGGATTGGGAGGCGATTTGCAGGGGCAAAACCATCCGGGTGCTCCGCAGTTCCTCGGCGTGGGTCGGCCGGCTCCGCTCCCCGGCCACCTCTCGTCCCCTGCTGCCGTCCCCATCCCACGGCCCGGACGCCCTCCGGGAGCTCTGTGCTCCCCTTCGCGTCCCCAGCCCGGCAATCACCGTCCCCACTTAACGGGGAGGTAACCGGGGGTCTGGGCAGCTCTGGACACGCAGCCAGGCATTTCGAGGTGGTAACTCCCTGCCGTGATATATTGCCCGGCGTTAAACCTCCCCCTGATTTATGCGGATGGTGCGACATAGAGCAGCTCCCAAACAGCATTATTTAACTTTTATTTGCATTTAATAATAATTCACTTTTCCTTAGCTCGTTGCAAATTATCACAATCAGACTGAAGATGAGATTGGATTTCATCAACCTTGGTTTCCCACTCCTAGATGAGAGAATCATCTGCATAGAAATGGCGTTCTTAGGGTGAGAGGGGAGGACGGCGATCACTCATCCGCCGAGCAGCAGCGCTGGCCCTGACCCGGCTGTGCCAGGTCTCCGGGCGAGCTGCAGGAGCGGGGGCAGCCGTCCCAGTACCGCACGGGTGGGTGACCCGCGGGGGCATCGGCCGAGGGGCAGGACGGGGGGAAAGAGCTAATGCTGAGCGCCAAGGAAGGGGGGAAAGAGCTAATGCTGAGCGCCAAGGAAGGGGCACGCCACGGCTGCGCCCATCCCCGCTGCTGTGAGCGAGGTGGAGGCAGCGAGGGGGGAGAAAGGGAGGAGGTTAGGTTAGATTAGATTAGATGATTGGATTGGATTGGATTGGACTGGATTGGACTGGATTGGACTGGATTGGATTGGACTGGATTGGATCGGATTGGATTGGGTTGGGTTGGATTGGATTGGGTTGGATTGGATTGGATTGGATTGCACAGCACTGCATCACGTTGCACAGCATTGCACAGCACTGCATTGCACAGCACTGCATTGCACAGCACAGCACCACATCACATTGCACAGCACTGCATTGCGCAGCACCGCACCGTGTCACATTGCACAGCACAGCACCACATCACATTGCACAGCGCTGCATTGCGCAGCGCAGCACCGCGTTGCATTGCACAGCACTGCATTGCCCAGCAGCGTGCAGCATCAGATGCGGTTGCACGCTCTGCACAGGCAGCTGGACGCAGACTGGTCCCTCTGCAGGCCGGAGGATCGTGTCCCTGCTGCTGGCAGGGGACGCTCAGTGCCGGTCCCCTGCTCGCTGGGGCTGGCCCTGTGCGCGGCTTTGCCAGGCAATGCCCACATTGGCAAGTGGAGTAGTTTTAAGCGCTGCAAATCCCGTTTGCACCACTCTAGGGGGGAATCAAGGCAACAGAGGACATTGATGCAATCACAGAGTTTTGCAAGGTTGTCAGGAAAGCCTCAACAGGCAAACCCAGAGTGTCCCCGGCCACCGCAGGGGGACACAGCCGAGGGGGGGGGTGGGTGTGTGTGCATGTGTGCGTGCGGGGGTCCACAGAGGAGCTTGCTAACCTGAAATCCAGCAGGGAAGAGCAAGGACTGATCCGACACGGTGATCCCCAGCCCGCCTGGGTGCTGCGGAGCGGCTGCGTGGCCCCGGCGTGCCCGGGAAGGCACCGAGCTGGGCTCGAGCCGCTGCGGGAGGGCGGAGAGCTGCGCGGGGCCCAGGAAGGGCTGCGTTTGCCCGTTTTACACCGGCGCGATAGGGAAAAAAACCGAAACCCAAGATTAACAATTTCAATAACAAACCAAGTGAAGTTAAGGGCATTTGAAAAATGTTTTTACAACCTTTGGTTAACCTGCAGTAACAGCTGTTTGAGCGCGTATAAATAAGACTATTCTGCGGAGGAGACAGGAAAAATTGGTTTTATTTTAAAGGACACTGTTTGGCTCCCGCGGTGCAGTGGCATCTGAGGAAATATTGTGTAGCGGCGACTGCGCGTCATGTTTAATACTCAGAAATGCAGCCATGGAGAGCAATACATTCGCTGGCTCCTGACAGCTGGAAAGCTGGGGTGTATTTTAAAAGCAGCTTCCCTCTCGGAAGGAAGATTTTGAGAGGGATGCTGATGAAAAATAACCTTCGAAATAGCCAGGGTGCTTTCCGGCTGGGAGCCTCCCGGCCCGGGGAGGCGAGGGTCCCGGCCGGGGGATGCTCGGGGGGCGCAGGGGAGGTCAGTGGGGGCTGCCTGGCAGCAATGCCCCCAGCACATCCCTCCCACCCACACCTCATCTCGCCCCCCCGCCCCGGGCGCTGCCACCCACCCTCCCGGCACAGCGGGGACAGGGGCTGCCACCCGCCGCGGCCCCGGGAAATGCATCCCCTGGAATAACAGCCATAAAATACAAATAATCCCCACTGCCCCTTTTGTTAGAAAAAATCATGGCCTTGCTTGGAACCAGGGGCATTCTTTTCTCCACCTGCAAATAAAAGTGTCACGCCGCTTGCCACTTCCAACCCTGCCAGAAGGGACTCGGGAGTCCACTAAAGAGCGAGACTTTAAGCCTCGCCGTTAAGAATTACAAGAGATCCGCTGGGCAGCGTGGAAATACAAGAAATACTACAATGCCAGTGCTAAAGCCTAATGAGAAATGGAACAAGCTGAGACAGAAGCTTAACAAGAAATACTGGACAAGTCCCCCAAGAAAAACTACAGGCAGCGGTGGAGGGGAGCTGCCAGCCGGCTCTGCAGCCGTATTGATCAGGGCCGGAGAAATAAGAGGAGGCCTTTGGAAAGTAGATAAACAGGGAGATATACAGCGGGAGAGGTCCAGAACTGATGAAAACAGGAGAAAATGCAGCTTAAATCAAAGGGCAAATATACAGAAAGAGAAAAGGTAATAGGATTTGTGTTTATGGCTAAAGAGGAGAGTTGTGGGGAGGTGATCAGACACAGTGGTAATTGAAAAGAAATGGAAAATGGAGCTCGGTATAAATATTTTCTTGGGAGAAAGTGGGCTGAAAACTTGAAATAAGCTATTACTAATATCAGTTCTGGCCTGGATGGGGGAAGAATATGGGGGGGTTGGGGGGGTGGGCAAAGGATGGGGAGCAAAAGTAAGCGGTTACGGTGTGGAACAGCTTCCACCGCGCCGAGGTGGCTCATCTCTAAGCTGTGCCGGGGGTCCGGTGAGGAAGGGTCTCCTCTGGCCGGGCAGAGCCTCAGGATCCCCCTTCCTCTTCCTCGCCTGCTCAAAAGCCGGTGGCAATGCCCCGCTGCCCCAGCCTGCAGCTCGCCCGGCCCCTCCTGCCTGCCCCGACGCTGCTGCGGCTCGGGGGGCTCCTCCGGGCTGCGGTGAGCTCCTGGGCAGGGACGGCGCAGGGCTGGGGTGGTGTGGGGCAGGGCTGGGGTGGTGTGGGGCAAGGATGGTGTGGGGCAGGGCTGCAGGGTCCTCTGCCCACCCTGGGGCAGGAGATGGGCATGCAGTGTGGTCCAGGTCCCCTCTGCCCGATGCTGCTGGCTCCGGGGGCAGCACGGCGCTAACCCCAAGGTCACAGGGGTCCAGGGGACGGAGCAGGGGGTCCCTGTCCCTCGCAGGCTCGGAGGGAGGGGGCCGGGACCCGCGGTGTGCAGGGCTGGGGGACTGCGTGCTGCTGGCTGCTGCCTGCCCCCACCTCCCAGACTCCAGTGCCATAAAGCAGGGAGCCGATACACAAATTCTCCGCCTCCTGCCTACTAAATCTCGGCTGTCTCTGACTTGCTGCAAGACGCGCTCACCAGCATGCAGAAAATATGTGCCGGGTGCGGGAATTTGCAGCCGCCTCACCAGCTCCGTCCGTGCCAGACAGGGCTGGGAGGCTCCCGCACCGGGGGGCCGGGGGACGCGGGGCTGGGGGCTCAGCCTCCCGCTGTGCACCCGGAGCCTTTCCCAGGCCGGGGTGGGAGCTCTGCCCGCTGTCCCGGGGGATGAGCCCCACTGCATGGGGGGAGCTGGAGCTCTGGGCATCCCACTGGCCGCAGCGGGTCTGGGTGCGTGCACCCCAGGCTGGGGGGTGCTGGAGGGGCTCTGGGTGATGGGGGCCATGGCTCCCACCAGGCGCAGCCCATCCATCCCTCTCCCAGAGGGGGATTTTGGGGGCGGCCGTGCGGCCACCTCAGCCGGGGGGCTATTTCCAGGGAGGGATGCATCCCCCCCTCACAGCTCTCCAGCCGCTCTGCCGCGGTTGCCATGGCAATGAGAGAGGAAGGCTCCCCTTCGCCTCCCGTGATGCTCGGCGCCAGCATTCCTCCGCATGGCCATGGCCGCGCTGCCGGACCGCCGCTGAAATATTAATCAGGGCTAATTGCCAGGAAGCCACCCCCATCCTCCGTGCCGAGCGCGGCAGCTGCCGGCACAGCGTTGTCCCCAGCCCAGGGCTTGCCCTCCATGTCACCGTGCTGTCCCTGGCAGTGTGGGGAGCCCTGCTCTCCCCAAACCTGGCCCGGACCAGGGCCAGCCATCCCTGCGGCGGCAGAGCATCACCGGGCTGGTCCCCTGCTCCCCCTAAATGCCGCCAAACCTCGCACCGCACTGCCAGAGAGCAGATCTATTTCCCACATCTAAAAAAAGTAATTAAACGGAAAGGTCGTTCTTATTTATTCTTTTGTTACGCGAGCCCTGAGCTATCAAATAGTCAAGTTAAGTCTTGGAAGCGTTTAATGAAGGGCCGGGGCTGGAGACAGGGGCTGGTGGGGAGCAGCGTGGGGCTGCGCTGGGGCTGGGCAGATGCTGGGCAGACGCATCCCAGGGCGGGAGGGTGGGAGCCCGCAGCCCCACAGCTCTCCCCGGCCGGGGATTTAGTGGCTGCTGCTGCTCAGAAAGGGACTTGGGTCTCACCAGGGGGCAGATTTGGGAAGCGCAGGGCAGGGGCAGCGGATGGGCTCCCAGGAGCACAGCCCAGCGGTTCAAGTGTTTGCGTTGCAGACACCCACGCACGGCGACGGGGCTGCCCCAGTGACGGCGCTGCGGGTGCACCCTGGGCCTTGCACCCCGCGGGCACCGGTGCTGCCGGGCGAGGACGGGGCGGCAGCAGCGCCCCAGCCTGGTGCGTTACCCGCGCCGGAGCGCAATACTCGCAGGGGAAGAATTTTTTTTAATAGGGCCCCATGGAGACATCAGAGCAATTTTCAAGGAGGTTTGAAGCCACCGGGAAGCTTATTAGATCTGTTCTGCAGAGTTAATTTGATGTTGGTAATCAGTGAGCAAGTTAAGCAGTTAAGGAGATAGTGGCTGCTGAATGGTTTGGCTGTTTAGCCTGCTTGTAAGCAGTGGTTACTAATGAGTGGTTCATGAATATGAATGAGAGATGATTACAGTGTGGAAAGGGCAGTCAGCAAACCATAAACTTAATTTTAATCTTTTTATTATCATAGTCACGTTATTAATAATAGACTTTACATTAAGACCAAGCTTCATCAGCCAATTACTGCGCTGCCTGGCATCCCCCGGCAGCGCTCGGCACCAGGCGCCACGGGGGCTCGAGGACAGACACCGCCGCGCTGTGCCGTGCCCATCCCCGGGGCTTCTGGTCTCCCCCATCAGTGCGGGGCGGACACCGGGGACCCCCAGCCGCTCCCTGCCCAGGGCCGATGCTCTCAGAGGGGTACAGGCGCCGAGACCACCCCGTCCCCCTCCTCCGGGAGCAGGCAGCTCCGTCCCGCCAGCCACGAGCGTCCCGGTCGCCGCCACCGCCACAGGGGTGGCACACGGCAGCTGAACCCTGCCCCTCGCTCCCCGTGCAAGGATGGCCCTATTGTCTCCATGTCTAATTAATTGTAATTATTTTCTTATGGCGCTATCGATAGGGGCTGCTTGTGTAATGAGGCAGCAGTTCCTGTGTGAAATGCTGAAGCAAGGGATGTAGAACATGTTAAAAAATATTAATCTACAAATGAAAATGATTTTAATTGGATTCTGCCTTTGGGGTCGGGTCACTGTTACATTTTCAATCAGAGTTGTCCAGTCAGCAAAGCGGCTGCACAGCCCTTTCAAATGGAAACGGCGAGTGGCTTGCAGAGGTTAATAGGAATGTTGGAAAATAAATAGGTTATTGATTGATAATAACAATAAGCTGACTCCAGTCCTACCTTGGTGACCTTCCCTCACCCAACTTAGAGAAAACTCAGTTAGCATCTAATTATGGATCGCCTTACAATCCTACGTATTAATGAGAGCGCGCAGCAGCGCGGGCCAGGAGCCCGCTCCCGGCAGAGGGGAGAGCCCGAGCGCCGGTGCTCGGAGCTGCACAACTGCCCCCGGAGGCACCGTGCCCCGGGGAGACGGGCAGGGGACCCCACGGCAGGGCAGGCCAAGCCAAAAATTGTCCCAGCCCTTCCCCAGCCCTCCCGGCTGCGCCGCAGGCACCGCTGCTGCCGGGGCCGCCCGCGTCTGCTGGGCTGGTGGGAACTGGGGTTTGGGCTGGTGGGCTTCTGCCTCGGGAACAGCGGGCTGATCTGTCACCAGCACCGACGGCCCGGCTGGGCGACCGAGAGGCTTTTCCTTGATAAAGCATCCCCGCCTGCCGGGAAGGGGAGACCCCACGAGGTGCCGCGGGGCTGATGCTCGCCCGGCTGGGGCTGCAGCTCCGGTGCGCTTTGCTCCAGGCGGGCCTTGAAGATTTATCCTGGTGCCCAACCAAGTCGCAGCCACTGCCTTGTTCTGCAAAAGTGGAAGAAGAAAGGAAGGTGGCTTTGCAGGCGCAGAAGTTTGTAACTGATATTTTAATTGCTTCAAGATGCGCCAGGATCTCCTGTCTTAAGCTTTGGCTTTACTCATTATTCCACACATGGCTTTCAGCTCCGTTTGCTGCAAGATATGAAATAGTCATAACCATCTGGGAAACAAGTGGATTCCAGCCGGTCGGCACGGCTCTCCTGGAAGGGGGAGAGCTGTGGAGGCGAGCAGCCAGGCTCGGGACAGCAAGGTACCTGCTGAAACCCTCCCCGCAGGGAGAGGCCATCGCTGCCCGCACGGCGCTGCCCTCATGGTGCTGCCCTCATGGTGCTGCCTGCACAGTGCTGCCCGCACGGCGCTGCCCGCACGGTGCTGCCCTCATGGTGCTGCCTGCACGGTGCTGCCTGCACGGCGCTGCCTGCACAGCGCTGCCCGCATGGTGCTGCCTGCACGGCGCTGCCCGCACAGCACTGCCTGCACGATGCTGCCTGCACAGCGCTGCCCACACGGCGCTGCCCGCACAGCGCTGCCTGCACGATGCTGCCCACACAGTGCTGCCTGCACGGTGCTGCCTGCCCAGCGGCATGCACAGCAGGGTGATGCCTGCGGCTGACGACAGTTCTCCCATTTAAGGTGCCTTGGCCCTTCCCTGCTTTCCCCTGGTTTCCGGGGGCATTTCAGTGCAGAGCTCCCAGGACCGGCAGCCCCCGGCACTGCTCCCGGTGGTGCACGGCTCCCGGCAGTGCACGGGTCTCTGCGGGGTTCGCTCCGAAATGGGGCTTGGCGACGCAGGAGGAGGATCATTAGCTGATGCGGGTGTGCTTCCCCAGCTGGCACCACCACAGCCCTGGGTGCAAACGCCATTAAAAGGCACGCAGAAAGTTCCTGATGCTTCGATGTGCACTGCCCATCTTTTTATCGTTTGCAGAATGTTAACTCAGCGGAGCATTAGTTGTGGGAATGAGGAGTGGACAGAAATAAATTAAACCAGGAGAGAAGCGCAGTTTGGGACTTCATGATTTTAATTACCATTACTTCCACCTTCCTAATGAGGTTAGGTCAAGAGGCCGCGTGTGCAGCCGCATTTCAACCCACACCGCAACACGCCGGCCAAGCGCAGTCCCCCCGCGGTGTCCCTGGGAGGTGCTGGGGATGGCAAACGCCCGTCACTGCCTGGACCAAGCTCCAGGACGTGGGAAAAACCTTGCCAAGGGTCAGTGTGATGGGTGCATCGCACGGTTACAGCCCCGGCTCTGGGGTTACTGCCAGCTCCCTCCAGTGCCCGTGGGGTGCGCACGGCTCCGTTTGCCTCCCCGGAGTGAAGGTAGGGAGGGGAAAAATGGAAAATTAATTGTTCATTTTTTTTTAATGTCATTTTTGTGGATCTCCGAACAGACCCACGCAGGCAGTGCAGTGGGACTTGGGCAGAGCCGTGGGCACCAGGGTGTTTCACAGCTCCTGAGCTACATCCAGCCCCAGTGAGCATCCGAGCCCCTGGGCTCTCTCTGCACCCGCTCACCCAGTCTCTACTGGTGCCAGTGCAGGCAAAGCCGGGCAGAGTGAGAGCCAGGGGAAGGGGGAGAGACCGGGGAGCAGGGGTATCCGGCAGGGCTGAGCCTCCCCCCACGGCAGGAGCAGCCTCTCGCCCTCTCGAGGCTCCAGACATGGCCATTTTGCCATGTGCTGCCCCAGGGCTGGCACCCTGCCCGCCTCCCCAGGTCCCTTGGCAGCTCCATGGCCGGCACCAGGGCGTTTTGGGAAAGCTGGTGGCGCTCAGGGCTTTCACAGTCCCTCTGGCAAAGCCCGTCCCAGGGGGACCCTCCATGGCTCCCCGCCGGTGATGGCAGAAGCACCCGCGCCGCTCGCGGAAATGCCACGTATCAATTCACAGAATCGCTTCGCAATTTGATGCAAATGAACAACATTCCTCTTGCTTGTACACATTTTCTGTCAACATGTGTTTGAGAGACTTGCTGTGACATGTCAAAATGCTGCTTACTGGGGGGAAAATAAACACGGCGGTTCGGCTGCTGCCTCCCTGCACCGCCGGGAATGGCCGGGCAGGAGCCGGCGCTGGGGCTCCCCAGCCTCCCCCCCAGGAGAGGGCCAGGCAAGCGCCGCATCCCTGCTCTGCGTGACCGTCGTGCCCCTGGATGGAGCTGCTGCCCCGTCCGAATCGCCTCCTCCGGAGCTGCGGTGCCTCTGTGCTTTACCCCGGGCCGTGCAGGATGCGGGCTGCCGCTCCGGCAGGTCTCTCCTGTGCTCCCCTGCCCGCTCCAGGGGGGGTCTGGGCTGACCCTGACCCTGCTGGGAGCAAGGCAGGGGCAGGCCAAGCTCACGCAGCCGTTGCTGCAGAGATGGGTCTGGGGTCCCCCCGCTCCCGTGCCCCCCACCTCCCCGCGCTGGGCAGGAGCCCGCAGGAGCTGCTGGGCGGCTGCGGGGCAGCCGGGGTGCTGGTCCTTAGCCCCTTCCCCGGGGGGCTGGGTGCCCTGCAGCACCCGGGCATCACCGGCACCGCTCTGCCCGGGGCTGCCCTGCGGGACGGGGCCGCGCTGGTCCCTCTGCCCCTGCTCCTGCCGTCGGCTGCGGGTGCGGGGCTGCGGGCAGGAGTGCAGGCAGGAGTGCAGGCAGGAGTGCAGGCAGGGCTTTCCTGGAGCACGAGCTCCACCTGCCGCCGCCCTCCCGAGCCGGGCCGGTACCGGCGGGGCCCAGCGCCCCCCGCCGCCCCCCGCAGCGGGGGGCCCCCCCCCCCCCCCCCCCCCCCCCCCCCCCCCCCCCCCCCCCCCCCCCCCCCCCCCCCGGGCCCCGGGCACGTCCCCGCCGCCGCGGGTCCCGGGTGTCACCGCAGTTTGGGGGCTGTGCCCGCCGGCCGCCCGGGTGCGCTTCCTGCCCTGCCCTGCCCGCCCTGGATCATGTCACCCCCCCGCTCCGGGGCCACCCTCCGCAGCGCCCGGGGCCGTGCCACCCCTCCTGCGCCCTCCCTGCCCCGGCACGAAGCCCCTTCCCCTCCGCCGGGCCCCCAGGGACCGCGGCATTTCTGTCCCCTCCCGCCCCGCCACCCCGTGGGGTGGCCCGGGCTGCTCGGCGGGATGCCGAGATGGCCACGGCGAGAACCGCCTGCCCCGGCCCCCTCACGCCCCCCCACTGTGCCCCACGGCGTGGTGCGCGTGGGAGCTGGGGCACCCCCAGACCGTCCTCGCCCGGCTCCCCCAGCCCTCCAGGCCCCACAAAGACACCAGACTGCGGGCCGTTTGCACACTTGCCATGTTCACAGCAGACATTACAGGCAGTGGGGACATCCTGGGGGCCGTGGGGACCCCCGGAACTCCCGCTCGCACCACCGAGGCAGCCCCAGGACCCCCTTCCCCAGAGCATCCTCGCCCCGCTCCAGCGCTCAGCCCCACCGCGGCCATGCCCGCTCCCACCGTGCTGGCGTGGGGCAGCAGCGGGGTCCCGGCAGAGCAAGGGCAACCCAGAGGTTGGGTGCCATCCCCAACCTCTGCCCACATCACTGCTGGGGTGGCCGGGCCCCACGCCTGCCATCGCTGCAGCTGGTAAAGGGGGATCTGCACATCACGTCCCGCTTGCGCTGCCGCCTCCCCTCTTCAGACAGTTCTGGGGGTACAGGCAAAAGGGGAGGACGGACAGACAGACAGACTGACTCCTCTCCCAGGCGAGGGAAATGGGGAGCGGGGCAGGGAACCCCAAGGTGCTGGGGCAGAGAAAAGGAGCAACCTGACTGTTTTGTGAAGCCTCTCACCCCCTAACCCCTCTGTTCGGGAGTGGTGATTCTTGCAGGGGGCGCAGCCACCCGGCGTGCACTGGTGGCCTGTCCCCCCCAAGGGGTCCGTGCTGCCTGTGCATCCTCTGGGCCACCTGGGTGACTCGTGGTCCCATCACTCACCTCGGTGACCAAGCTTGGGGAGGTCCCCTTGGGCGCGAGGCTGGCTGGAAGGCTGCCCTGGAGCTGAAAGGGGGGTCTGCAGGGGCAGGGAGGGCAGCCCCTCACAACGGGTGGGCTCCAACAACAGCAGCCCAATGCTCGTGGTGCTCCTGACCTGTGCAGGAGTCCTGGACCTGCCTGCCCCGCACCTAACCCAGCTTGTCCTCCTTCCCATCCCTACACCTCTGCTTGTCCCTCTGCCCCCAGCCCGCAGCAGGGCCCTGCCTCCCCCTTCAATCAAAACACAGGAGTACCAGCCCAAAAATCGCCCCTGGTCCCAGCTGGGCAGAGGAAAGGGGGTGCGCGGTTAGTGGGTTAAGGTGGAGGTTGGGGAGCCATGGTGCTGGTGGGGAGCAGAGCCCCGCAGCCGGAGAGCCCTGCAAGACCCCCCCAGCTGCAGGACCAGGCTGCGGAGGGTGCGGAGCGGGGATGCTGAGGGGAGGCGGGCAGCGTCACAGAACAAACCCAGCCGCCCGGGGGACCCCGCTCTGGCTCTGCCTTCCAACACCACGTTATCTGGGGAGCTCCTCACCATGGGGTTAGTGAGCACAAGCCAAAGCCAAGAGAGAGCAGCCAGAGCTGGATGCTGTCCGGATCTGTACACCCCCCGGACAGTGCTGCCCTGACCCTTGGTTGAGGCAGCCCCCCCCAAAACCGCCCCACTTGCTGTGGCCCCCCAGCAGCCAGGGTCTGGGCTGTCCCCCAGCAGCAGGGGGGCCACCGTCCTCTCCTGGCACACAGGGCTTGGTTCTGCCCCGCTGGCCCCTGCACCACTGCTGCTGCTGACAGCCACGGACCGCTAGCCTGCATGCCAAACCCGTACAGATGGGCCAGATCCTGAAGCCTTAACCCTGGCAGAATCCCTGTAGAGGCAGGGGATGTTCATCCGACTGACAGACGGCCAGAAAGCAAAGCGGGGGCTGCCCCCCCGGCCCAGCCTTCCAGCGCCCTGGCTCTGCCAGGCAGCCAGCAGCAGTCCCCCTCCACCGCCGGCTGCCCGCTCCTGCCCGTTCGGCTCGTGGCTGGGGGGACCCTGCAAATACCAACCCAGCGGTTAGAGTTAGACGCAGCCCCCGGCACCGTGCGGTTAGTCAGGACCACGCTGCCGGCAATGGCTTCCACATGCATCAGGGTCACAAAATAAACTGTGGAGAGACAAAGGGAGTGACGAGAGGAGCCCGGGAGCGCCCTGCAGCCGCCCCGGGGCCCGCGTGCCGATGCAGGGAGCAGCACGAGACCATTCCCCATGACAGGTGAACTGGGGCCCCAGGAGAGCCCCGAGCTCAGGCTCTGGCGGGGCTCATGGCAATAGCATCGCTCTTTGGCCGAATCTCTCTGCAAACTGGATGTGCTGGACCTTTACGGCCATTGCGCATTGTCCTAGTTCCACTCAGCCTCTTTTCTCCATTTAGCCCCATGAAATTGCTTGGAAAACAGAAGGCCAATAGAGAAATTTTCAAAGCCCTCCCCCCGCCCCCCCCAGCCTGAGCATCGTCCTTTCCATCGCACCGAATGGGAGGCAAAGATGCTCGGCAGCGTCGCAAACTGGGCTGCGGCGGGTGAATAACCCAGGGTCCAGGAGGAGGCCACTGTTCATTTGTCATGGCGAATAGCATCTGAGAGTTAAAGTGCAAAGAGTAGTTGTTAGTAGCAATAGAGAAACAAGTCAGGAACGATTAGTAGAGGTGGTTAGTAACAGAAGCATGGCACAACCGGTCTGACTCGGAGGGCATAGACACTGGAAGAGAAATGAAGAGAAAAGCAGCAACGGTTAGTTTGTTTAATTCAGGTCAGGAATGTGTTAGTAACAGAGATCTACTGGCTTAAAAAGGAACTGAAAAGCTTCTGCTGATAAAACCGTTTTAGGCTCCTAGTCAGCAGCGGACGCCACAGGCAGACCCGGGCACGGCGAGCTGGGGGAAGCCCCCTCCTCCTGCCGGCAAGGGCTGCCCGCGCGGGGCAGGGGCTGCCAGCCCCTTCTGCTGCCCGCTGCAGGGGCTCGGGCTGCCCGGCCCTGCCTGCACAGCAACACCCGGCACTCACAGACCTACTTACCCAGCTTTTCCGTTCCCCTTTAAAGACAGCGCCGGCTGCCCGTGGTTAGTGGGAGGCGAGACAAGGCCGGTTAGTAGGGCATGCGCTGGAGCCGGTTAGTGGGTTAGTCCATTCGCCAGGGGCTTCGGCACCCCTCGCGGAGGGGGCGGCGGGGGGCTGGCGGGTTAGTAGGTTAATATCGGAGCACAGCGGCAGCATGCAGAGCCGGTCCCGGTTAGCCCCCCCGCCGGCGGAGGAGCGCTTTCCCGGGGAAGGGTCTGCCTGGCTCTCGCAGAAGCAGCGGGGCTCGTGAGAGCAGGAGGCGCGTTTTTGGGCTTTGCCACTGGAATTGAGACTTGGGAAGGTGTTAGCGGAGGGTTTAGCCTGCGTCACACAACCTACTTTCTGAATGGAACGCTTTGCAGGGATCTGCCCCTATCACCCACGCTGGGGAGGTACAAAACGCCCCAAGCAGCGCGTGCCCCCACGCAGTGCGGGCCCACCCCGGTACCGGTGAAGATAAGAGGCGGGCTGCACGGAGGAGGCAATCCCGGCAGTGCCGGCCTGTGAGTCGGCATTGCAAGGCTCCGGGGTAAGGATGCTAAAGGAGCTGGAAGCAGCAGAGGGAGGGAAGGGGTGAAAGCATCGCTGGCGGTGCCTGGGGCAAGCGGCTCTGCAAGAGCAGGGCTCCTGCCGAGACAGCGAGGGCTGCTCTGGGATCCACCCAACTCCCACCGCCCATGGAGGGAGGAGGAGGTCCAGCAGGGAAAACCACGCCACGGCGCAGAGGAAAGGTGCCCAAGAGCTTCTCCCCTCCCCATCAGAAGCTGCCTCTCCGCAGGGCTGCCTGCAGGAGCGGGTGGCTGAGCCGTGCTGATTGCCGAGGGGCGGCAGGAGCAGCAGCCCCGCACCCAAGAAATAAGGCTGGGAAGGGGCACCCAGGGCACCCTCTGCCCCGTGTTCCCCTGGGTCCTGCAGCAATAGCTCCCTCCGGTCCCCGCGAGGGTGCTCCTCCATTTTGGACTTCAGGGGGCTGTAATGCCTGCCCATGACCCTGCCACGAGCTGTGTCTGCCCTCAGCCCACCACCCACCGCCCACCCAGCCCTCCCACCCGCTCGGGGGACGCTTGCTGGGGCGGGCAGCGGGGCAGTGGTCGCACCCGCTTAAGGGAGCACTGCTGGCCCCAGGGGGGCCATGCCCCAGGCTTCGCGGGAGGAGGATGTGGTGCCCGTGTCCCTCCCCACGCTCCAGGCTGCTCCACAAACCAGGTTTCTCAAGCAGAGCAGAGGGCAGGGTCCCACCGGGATGTGGCACCGGCAGTGCAGGGCACTTCCAGAGGAGAAAGCACCGGGACTTTGCCGACAGCCAGAGGGACAGGCAGGATCAGTGGGGACAACCAGGGCCCCTTCGGGCTCTGGCCATCACGTCTCCTTGAGGATCTGGCACAGCTCTGCTCCTGTCCCTGTCCCCTTCCCTTTCTCCCTCCTCCTACATTGCGTTCAGTGAAGGGGATGGGTCTCATCCTGCCCGTGCCCTGCCCATCGCTGGGGAGGGCACATGGGGAGACCCATGCGCTGGGCCTGGCTGGGATGGAGCGGCAGGAGGGAAGGGGACCCCAGCACCTTACAGGAAAACCGCGCGCACAGGCAGACCCGTGTCCTCAGGTGTCACCACCACCGTCTCTTCGGCCGTGTCCCCCGCAGCGGCGGGGCTCGTGGCTCCAGCCCATGGCAGCCGGCACCGGGTCGCTCTGCTGGGGCCGGCCCAGCTCTGGCATCCGTGCGCGGGCGGCAACGGTGGCTCCCAAGCCCCGGCTCCTCTCCGGGCACAGCCAGCCTGGCTGGGCAAGAGCTGGGGCTGGTGGCTCTGGGGAGCAGAGATGCTGTGAGACCCCGGGCAGCACGGCGGCCGCCCCCTCCCCACCACTGGGCACGTGTAGGGGATGTGCTGCCTCGTGCAGGTGGCCCTGGGGACGGTGTGACCCCATGGAACCAGCTGGGGCCCAGGGAGAGCCCGCGGGGGGATGAGACCCTGGGGAGGAAGGCTGGCTCATGGCTGCCAAGAGCCCTCCCGGGTCGTGAGGGGTGGGGAGAGAGCAGGGGGCTGGCACCATCCACGTCCCCCTCCCCAAGGGTCCTACCTGTGGTCACCGGCTACGCGAGTGCCGTGCAATGTCCCCCTGTCCTGTCTGGCTGCTCCGCTGCCGCGGCCGCGCAGGGGACTGTGTGTGAACAGACCTCAGGTCAGTCATTAGCAGCTGCAAAAGAAAGCAACCAACGCAGCAAAGGAGAGCAAGGCAGCGCCCTTGTGCCCGGGCAGAGCCGAGCCCACGGGGGACACACGGCAGGGGGGGCGGGCAGGGCAGGAATGCAGGCAGAGCCTCTCCTGGAACCCCCGCCATCCCTGCGGCTCCCCATCCCTGCGGGATTAACCCCCTGAGGTGACGTCCTCTGCTCAGAACCCCACCGCTGCCGGCACTGCTCCTGGTCCCTGCAGGGTGGCTGGGCGCTGCCCAAAGCTGGGGGCAAAAGAAAGGCCAGATCCTGCGGGACTGGGATGGAACCTCTGCCGGGGGAGATGCCGTGCCAGCGGCTGAGCCTGCCCTGCACGGCTGCCCCCGTCGCGCGCTGGGCTACCCCGGGGAGCGGGCACCGGCCCAGGCATCCTCCCAGCTCAGGCAAACTTAACACCCCTGTCCTGGCGCTGCCGAAGGGCAGCACGGCAATGCCCAGCTGCCTCCTGCAGCGGGTGCTCCCCGCACCCCCATGGGTGCCCACCAGAGCCAGCACTGCCCCTGGGCGCTCGCAGCAGCTCATGTGGCTGGGGGCGGCTGGCGCTGAGCTCTGCCGTGGGCAGCGGCGGGGCGGAGGTGGGGTGGGGGAGCTCCAGCCCATGCTCCCCACGGGGACCTGCGCTCACCCCCTATGTGGGTTTGCTCGGATTGCTCGGGGCACCCAGTGCCCAAGGAAATGCCACCTCTCCCCACTGTGCCTGTCACCTTGCAAGGGGGAGCCGGACCTGCCACCAGGCATGGGGGGCACTGGGAAGGGCCACACCAGAAATGGTGGCGATGCCCCAAACTGTCCCTGTCTGCTGCTGGAACTCTCTGCACTGGGGGCAGGGAGCGCCTGCCACTGCCACTGCTGCCACTGCTGCCACTGCCACTGCTGCCACTGCCACTGCCACTGCTGCCACTGCTGCCACTGCCACTGCCACCGCCGCCTCTGCCCAGGGGTTAAACTGGGCCACTCATTCCTGTGCACGCCGCAGGCGCTGGCTGTAGCGGAGCAGCCGGCGGTCACGGCCGTGCTGCGGTGGGTGCTGCTCCACCCCTGCAGGGATGTGGGCAGCTGGCAGCCAGCCTGCGCTGCCTGCCCTCCTCCCAACCCTGCCCGCGTGGAAAAGCCACGATGGCAACGGCTCCCGGGGGAGCTGGGCCGTGATGACTCTGCAGTTCGGCTGCGGAGCCGCTATGGCTTCCCGCAGTTCACTGTCACCGCACATCGCAGGCGCTGCCCGCAGGACAGTCCCTCCCCTGGGGACAGCACGGCCAGGCAGCATTTGCCGTGGGGCCGGGCAGCGGGAGCCGGGCTGGGGCTCGGCAGGGGGCTGGGCAGCGGCAGGCACTGAGATGCCATCGAGCATCTGGCAAATGGATTCCCTGCCTGGATCCGAGCGGGAGGTGCCTGTGGTGGGGCAGGCGGGACGTGTCTGCACGGGGTGACCACACGGGGTGACTGCTGCAGGACGACCTCTCTCCCCAGCAATGAAGCACATCCCAGGAGACAGTGGGGTGAAAACCAATTTTGTGCGAGCATCACTTAACCAAACATGCATCTTGTGTGTGGTGGCCGTGAGCTCCAGCTGCCTATTGCCACACCGGGTTGGTGGCACGTACGGTGCCCCGGGGCTGAGCACCCAGGTGCAGCATTTGGGTTAAATGGGGGCTAAAAACCCCCTCAAGCAAAGAGGAGGCCGGAGGGGAGTGGGAGCTCCGCCGCAGGCAGGAGCAGGGAGAGGAGGGCAGCAGGCAAGCTGCCCACGCTCGGCAGGCACGCCACCGCCGCGAGCTGCCCGTGTGCTCCTGCCGCGCCGCAGGCACGGTGCTTGCAGCTCTGCTGCCTGTGCCTGGAGACGTCATCTCCCGAGATGCGGCATCTGGGCACCCCTGACCCCCCGAATCCCGGCAAGGGGGCCAACACACCCCTGCCCTTGGCCCCACCAGCACTGCCTGTCCCTCGGTGCCATCCGGCACAGCCCGGCCCAGGCTCTGGTGCTGCGCAGCGGCGCCGGGCGCTGCCTCCTTTGTCTGCAGCTCTGGGGCTGGGCAGCCTGGGCAGCCCTGGCAGAAGCAGGGGGGGCAAAGGCTCCCTGCAAGCCCAGAGGCGACTGAAAACCTGATTATTTCTGGGCTCCTCCTGGCTCCCCGGGGCAGGATGCAATTGCAGGCACAAAAGGCAGCGAGACAATGAGGGAGAGAAAATGGCTCCCCAAAAGGAGCCCGGGTAGCATCTGGCAGGTTAACTCTTTGCAGGGGGAAGGGCTGTGCCCAAGCGCCCTGGAGGGTTGCTGGCCCCAGCCTCTCCTCTGAACCCCTACCTAAAATCACCAGGTTTAGGAGAAAATGGTGGTTTCTAGACAAAGAAGTAAACCCACGTTTTGGCTACATTTCCTTCCCGGAGCATTGAAAATCAGCCAAGAATCCATTTACCTGTCTCGAGCCCTATTCTGGATGAAGTTTCTGAAAAAAGAACAAAAAAATAAAAAATAAAAATACAAACAAGTGGTGCATCAGTTAATATCGATTTGGGGGGGGG
>JAKFQP010000709.1:64965-75556 GCA_023375905.1 Nycticorax nycticorax | reverse complement strand
GCTGGCAGAGCGGACGGGGTCTGCGGGGCGGTGGGGATGTGTGGGTCCTGCAGAGCCCCCGGGCTGGCGCAGGGAGGGGACAGACAGGCAGTCCTCGCCGGTGGGACGTGCAGCACTGCGCAAGGGCTGCGCTGCTGCTCCCGCGGGCTCAGCGCCTGGCTTCTCGCCCCGGCACTGGGCCTGGACCACCGTGCCCCAGCTCCGCAGCTCCTCGAGGTCTGGCAGGGGGGCTGAGGGCAGGCCATCGCACCGCATTGCTGCTCCATATGTGTGTGAGCTGGGCAGGGGCTTTGCCCGCCTGCAACAGGGACATGTGGATGCCTGTGCTGGCTGCAGGGGCAGAAAAGGACGGTGGTCATCCCCTGCAGAGCCCCCGCCCTGCCCTCGGGCACGGCATCGCTCCAGGCCATGCACCCCCATGGCACCCCCTCCCCAACTGCCAGCGCTGCCTTGGACAACTGAGCCTTTATTGAGCTTTGGCCCCACCGCCCCGTGGGAGAGGCGGTGCCCAGGGCACGATGGCTACAGCGCCGGTGGTCACTGCTGGACCCTGCGGATGGACTGGACCTGGCCCGTCTGCGCGTGAGAGCCCCACTCCCGCACGTGCTTGTACTCGCCCGCGTGGCTGTCGCTCTCCAGGAGGTACTGGAAGCCCCGGTACCCCGGGTACTGCGAGCAGACCCACCTGCGACAGAGCAGAGCGCGGGGGCGGCTCAGGGCTGGCAGCACCGTGGAGCACCCGGTGCTGCGGGCACTGGGCAGCGGGCAGGGTGCTGACAGCTGCCAGAGCATCCTCAGCTCTGGTGTGTGCCCCCCGGGGCCAGGTCCCGGCAGGGTGCAAGCCCCCGGGGTACTCACGCTCCGGAGCGGACGAGGAAGGAGCCCACGGTGCTGCTGCCCCAGCCCAGGGCGGGCAGTGAGGGGCAGTCGTCGCTCAGCTCCCCCCGCCTGCCCTGGAAGTTCTCCTGCTCAAAGAGCATCAGCCTGCTGCGCCCGTGGTCCTGCCGCCGAGAGGGGCACGCTGTGGGCACGGCTGCCCTGCCTGGCCCCCCGGCCGACGGGGGGCTCTGGGGACCAGCCCGGCGGTGGGCTCCGGGGGCCGGCCCGGCGGTGGGCTCCGGGGGCCGGCCCCGCGGCAGGGAGCCGGGGCGGGGGCACTCACGGCGCAGGCGATGGGGCGGAAGGAGCACATCCTCTCCACGTGGTAGGCGTTGCTGCCGCTCCACGCCTCCCAGCACGGGTACTCGCCGCGCTCCAGCACGAACTGCTGGCCCTGGAAGCCACAGTGCTCGAAGCCTGCCCACCTGCCGGGGGTGGGATGGGGGGTGAGACCCCCGCGGCACCCACCACCCTGCTCACAGCCCGCCGCACCCCGCAGGGACGAGGCCGTTCCCCGGAGGGGGCAGCCCCGTGGCTCAGGTGGCAAAAGGCACTGGAGCCCTCCATCCTCCAACCCCCCTCCCTCTGTGGGGTCCCACAGCACTGTGGGGTGGCGGACCCCCGTGACCCCCACTCACGCCCCGCTCTCGATCTTGCAGGAGCGGACGGTGCTGAAGCCATGCTCCGAGGTGCTGTAGCAGTCGGTGGTGAACTCGTGCTTCTTGCCCTGGAAGAAAGGCTCGTCCCACACCACCATCTGGGGAGGACGGAGCGGGTCAGGGGGCTTCGTGGGTGCAGAGGCCCCGAGCAGACACTGCACCCCCATGTCCGGGCATTCACGGGGCTCGGGCTGCGTCGCCGGTCCTCCCCAGGCTCCCGTACCTTCCAGAGACCGGAGGATCTCCTGCCGCGGTGGGTCATGGTGGCTCTGCCAGGGCACAGGGGAACGGGACTGTTAAAGCCTGCCCCAGGGCTGCTGCTTCGCTGGCCCCCGCGAGCCTGGGGGCTTGGCCCTTCCCTGGGGCTCTCGCGTCCTGGGACGGGGCTTCAGGCCACGCATTGCATGGGCAGTGCAGGCAGATGGAGGCAGGAGGCGGCAGCCCTCTGCTCTGCTCTGCTCTGCTCTGCGGCGCTCGCTCCAGCCTCTGCCCGGGTGAAACTGCCCTCGGGAGGCTGTGCATGCCCCTTCGCCAGCGGCGTGGCAGGCAGGGACGGAGCAGGCGCAGAGCACAGGCCAGGGCTCTCCCAGCCCACCCAGAGCCACCATCCGGGCTGTGCAGAGCAGCAGTGGCCCTGGCAGCCGTCCCGGCAGCCCGGCACAGCACCGCAGTGGGGGGAGCACGCTGCCTGACCGTGCATGGGGCTGCCCGGGCTGCCTGGGCCCGGGGAGACTCCTCCTGCCGGCAGATCCCTGAGCCAAAGCCCCTGTGCAGGCAGCCCGGGTGCAGGCAGCCCCGGCGCAGGCAGCCCCAGCACAGGCAGCCCCAGCGCAGGCAGCCCTGGCGCAGGGAACCCCTGTGCAGGCAGCCCCAGCGTGGCAGCCCCGGTGCAGGCAGCCTCATGCAGGCAGCCCCTGTACAGGCAGCCTCTGTGCAGGCAGCCCCAGTGCAGGCAGCCCCGGTGCAGGCAGCCCCATGCAGGCAGCCCCGTGCAGGCAGCCCCATGCAGGCAGCCCCGTGCAGGCAGCCCCGTGCAGGTCCCCAGGCGTGCTCACCACGTGCGGGCAGGGCCAGCGCCCGGGGCTGCAGCCAGGGCAGCGCTGAGCCGGGCGCGGTGCTGAGGTGGCCGCATGCCCACGCCGAGCAGCAGCACCCTGCCCGGCTGCCCCGGCCAGCGATGCCCCCTGCTCCCCCCGTCGCCGTCCCCCTCCATGTGACAGCAGAGCGGTGCCACAGCCCGTCCCGGCAGCGGCCCTTGTCTCGCGCCCCGGCTGCGGGGCCCGCAGCCCCCGGCCAGGTCGTGCCTGCGGACCGAGGTCCATCCCCAGCTCTCGGATCCTCCTCTGCACGTCCCCACAACTGCTCGGCTCCCAGGACCCAGCCACACAGGGCAGGGGCTGCTGCTGCCAGGCTCCTGCGCTTACCTGGGGCGAGGCGCTGGTGCCTGGGGAGGTGACACGTCCTGCAGCCCTCCGGCTGGGTTTTTATAGCCTCCAGATAGAGACAAAGCCCAGGAGAGCGTTACTGAAACCCCTAACTCAGCACATGGCGGGGAGGAGGGACCGGGCAGAACAAAGGCGATGCTGCAGAGAAGCTGATGAGCTGGGACGCCACAGCTCCCGCTCCCCCGGCCCACGGGCACGGGCTCTGACCCCCAGAACCGCAGCTCGGGAGTGGGGCATCACCCTGGGGTCTGCTGGCCCCCCCGCCACGTGCCCTGCCCCGGCGTGCGGCTGGGCTGGGACCGTGCCGCCCGGCTCCCGCAGCGCTCCTCCTGCCCCAGCCTCGGCTGGGGGCGCGGGGGGGTTTCTCACTCACATTTCTGGCAAGTGGGGGTAAAGATGCATCTCCACTTGTGGCAGCGCTTGCTCTCCCTGCCAGGACAGAGTAGCTCTCCCCAAAAGCCGGTGCAGCTCCTTTGCAGGTTGAGCACACGACCACCACCGAGCATCATAGCAAGCGGGGACCAGGGGCACGGGAAAGCAAGGGGCAGGTTTGCAACGGCATCAGAGGGAGTAAAGATGCAGATCGTGATGGAGGGAGCGCCGCAGCAGCCTCCTGCCTCTGTGCACAGGGACCTGGAAAGAGCCCACCACATTTTGGGTACCTAAATAAATACCTTCAGGCTTTACTCATGGTGACCCCCCCACCAAATCGTCCTGGGGTCGTGCTGGGAGCGCGCAGGGCTCCGAGGGCTGGGCACCTTGCGGAGGCACCCACGCAGCCTGCCCGTCGAAGAGGCGAGCAGTGGGGCAGCAGCGCGAGGTGGCAAAACCCGCGCTCCCAGGTAGGGCTGTGTTTTGGGACAGCGCCTGCCAGGGAACCGCCGGGTGGCTGAGCTGGAGCATCCTCCTACGTGAGGCCGCAGCCCTGGCAGCCCCAGGCACCGCAAGGCAGCCAGGGTGGCTCCCACGCAGTGGGGCTGCGCTGGCTGTCCCCGGCATCTGCAGCCCCCAGCAAACGTGCCTTCGGCACAAGTTGCCCCCCCGCCTCTCGCTGTGGCCTGAGCTAAGCTCAGCTTGCTGCCGGCCACCAGCACGGTGACCACAGCTTGCTCCCTCTCCGCAACGTGCCCCAGCACCGGGACGTGGTCGTGGTGAGCCGGGGCCGCGGCTGGGTGCACCCAGGGTGCTGGGCAGGGGACGCGGCAGCGGGAGCTCCACGTGCAGCGAGGACGCACCGGGGCAGAACAACCCTCCTGTGCCTGCCGGGGCCGAGCTGGGTCAGCTCCAGCCCTCTGCACCGGGGGGGCACCTCTGCTGTGTTTGAGCTGTGCATCCCATGTGCCCCTCGGTGCCAGGGTGGGACGGTGCAGCGAGGGGCCGGGGCAGGGTGGGACAGTGGAGCGAGGGGCTTTGCAAAGCGCCCAAGCCAGCGGCAGGGATGCTCAGCGGGGAAGGCAGAGGTTTTGTGTCTGGGGGGCTCAGGAACCACCGAGGAGAGATCCCTGCTGTCAGCCCCCCCACAGCACAGTCTCAGAAAATCACCGAGCTGCCAAGTCCTTGGAGTAACGGCCAAAGCAGCGCGGAGCAGCCGTCAGGAGCAGAGCTCCGTCCCTCCGAGCATGGTTTTCCAATGCCCAAATGCAAAGGTGCTGGGAGGGCAAGCAGGGCAGCAAAAGCTGGGGGGGGTCACCTGCTGATTAATGCCCAGGAGCCACAGGCAAGGCAGCAGCGGTTAAAAAACCCACCCTGGCTCCAAGAGGAAGAGGATGCAGCTTAAAATAGAAATCTGTCTAACAAACATGAAAACGAATGCAAATGAAAAGCCATGAATCATAAAAAGCTGCCCAGGTTCAAGGTGGGAGACCGGGGAGTGCCCAGGGGAAATGGGGCAGCAGCACCAGCGCCCGGCCGTGCCTGCGGGCACAGCACAGCCCGCCCTAAAGCTGCGGGAAAAGAGGAAGGGATCAAGACATGCTGTTTGTTTGGGATTTTGGGCAATAGCCCAGAGGGTGCAGCTGGATCCCACCGCTGCTGGTCGACACTTCACACCTGAGGGGAAGGAAAGATGAGCGAGGGCTCTGAGCTTTCCGAGCGCGCAGCCTCGGGTGATTCACTGCTGCCAGTGATGGAGAGCTGGCCCAGGGGGGCTGGTGCTGGGTGCTGCGGGGGGCTGGGGGGGTTGGAAAGGACCGGGAGGGAAGAAGCGTGCAGGTATTTCCACAATGAACAGGATCACAGCAGGCAGGCAGGGAGGGCAGCTGATGGGAGGCTCGGGGGGGGTCAGGGGAAGGGCCCCCCCAAGGTGCCTCCCAGCGGCCGTGGGGTGCAGGAGATGCAGCACCGCAGGCTGAGCTGCCGCAGGGACCCGTGCCCGGCGCGTCCCCAGCCACCCCCCCCCGCCATCAGCCAGAGACAGCACTGATGCACCGAGACCCCACGTGAGCCTTGGTACCGGGCAGTGTGGTGCTGGCAAAACTGGGGACGGTACAGAATGAGCGCAGCGCAGGTTGGCGAGGCTAAAACCAGCTGAGGGCCGTGCCAGTGGACGCAGGGAGCAGGGACAGCCTCAAGGGGGGACACCTTTTCAGGGACTGAGGTGGCTTGGAAAGCCACGGCTTCGGTTTGGGAAAGCAGCCCAACTCTTGAAGCGTTTCAGACCAAGCCTTGCGTGCCGGCATCTTCAGGGCAGCGCACGCCGGCGTCTGCAGGTAGGGAGCGAGGTTTAAAGCAAGAGATTTGGTGTTCGGAGGGGAGAAAGGAGCACAGTGCAGCCACGGGGCTGGGCACAACGCAGCCGGGGGCACGGGGCTGGTGCCCCCTCCCCAGCTGCAGCGGCACTGGAGCTGGGTGTCCGTGCGGGTCCGGTGCCGGGGGCGGCGGGCAGGGGAGGGTGGCGTGCCGACACCGGCTGGGCTATATATGCCCTGTTGGGGTGGCTGCACGTGGGGCAGCGGGTGCCGCCGCACGCTGCAAAGTGGCACGGTCAGGTCTTCTGTTGTGCCGCGGGCACAAAGGAAAGTGCTGGGTTCAGCGGCTGGGCACGGGGCCGGGGAGAGGCTTCCAGCTCGCCCAGCTTTTTGCAGGATGTGATGACTGGGCGGCCGCGCAGACACTGATGAGCTGGCAGTTCCTTTGTGCGCCCGCCCGGGGGTCTGCCCTTGCCAGGCTATAAAGTGGGGGCCTCGCTGCACCCCAAAACACAAGCCCGCTCACTCCAACAAGAAGCAGCAGCTGCCCAGGTAAGAGGACAAAGTCCCCGGGCACCGGGCTGCAGCCGGACCCGAGGTGGGGAGAGGGAAGCGCAGGGTCTCAGCCGTGACCGCCGCTGTGGCCGCCACGGGAGCACCCCGGTGCTCAGTACCCGCTGCCCTCTGCTCCCCAGCAGCCGCTGGTGACACCCACCTGCGGGGCCACCGGCCGGGTGCCCACCGGAGGGCTCCCTGCAGACGGGGCTGTTCCCTTCCCACCCCGTGACGCGCGGCCCCGGTGCCCAGCTGGGCTCCCAGGCACACCCCGGGCGGGATGACCCCAGCACCCGGTGCAGCATCAGGCCCCAGCCCGGCTGTGGGGAGCAGGGAGCGGCTGGGCACCAGCGTTTGGGGCTGCCCTGGGCACCCCTGCAGTGGTGGGACCACGCTCCAGGCTTTCCTGACCACAGACGGAGAGCGTGGGCACCCGGGGGCTCCCGCAGTCCTCCCGGTGAAGGCAGGACCCCACTGCCTGTGTGTGCCCAGAGAACCTCCCGGCAGCTCCTCTCCTGCTCCCAGCTGCCCACCCCCCTGCTGAGCCCCCATCCCAACACGACCACCCCCGGGGCGGATGGTGGGTGCCCACAACCATGCATCCCCTCTAACCTGCTGCTGGCATCGCTGCCCGGTGCCCTGTCCCAGGCTCGAGCCCAACACCGTGATGTCTGAGACCACAAAAGCCGCTGCTCCCGGCCAGGCGGAGGAGAGGGAGAAGGAGGCCCCAGCGCCAACTCCATCCCTCGACCCTGCTCCCGTCGCAAACAGCAAGGGCGAGGAGCCCCCCCCAGAAGCCTTCAGGGTAAGCCCTGCTGCTCCCCACATGCAGGGACGTGGTCTGGGGGCGAGGGACGGTGGCAGCACCTCTGGGGCGGTCAGCAGGAGAGGGCAGACGATGCTGTCCCTCCCTGCCACGTCTCTCCGGGGCAGCAGCTCTCTAGGTGCAGGATTTGGGCAGCCGCTTGCAGGGCTGCTGCGGGAGGGATGCTCTGGGTGCCCCTCGGTTGGGACAGCTCCTTGGGGACCACAGGCTTTGGAAATGCTCTCCCGCGGGCCGTGGCGTCGAGGCTGGGTTCTGCCACCCGCTCCCTCCGGTTGCCATCCGCATGTGGGGGTCCTGCGGTGCTGGGGGGGTGGAGGAGGAGGCTGCGGGTGACAGGTCCAGCACCGAAATGCCGCGGAAGCACCGGGGCAGCGTGCCACCGAGGTGCAGCAGCGAGGCTGGGGACAAGGGGCGAGCAATGCGGGGGCGCTGGCAACGCTTCTGCATGTGGGAGGGGCTGCCCAGGGAGGGGGTCAAGTCCCCATCCCCGGGGGGATTTAAAAGAAGGATGGATGAGGTGCTTAGGGCCAGGGGTTAGTGGTGGGATGGCAGGGTTAGGGGAACGGTTGGACTCGATGATCTTAAAGGGCTTTTCCAACCAAAGTGATTCTATGATTCTATGATTCTATGTGTCAGGCAGCCAAGGCCATGGCACGGATGCTGCTCCTGGAAAAGCAGCTCCTTCCCAGCCCAGCTGGGGCCCGGCATGGGCACCAGCACAGGGAGACGTAGCCTTGCAGCAGCAAAGCTGGGGGCAGGATGAGGCCATCCCGGAGCAGGGATGGCTGTCAGGAGGGGACGGGGCTGCCGACGTGCAGAGCCCAGCTCGGCTTGCCCAGGCACCGGACCTGAAAAGCTGCAGGAAGCTTCGGAGAGCTGAGGGGGCCGCGTGGGGCGGCGAGCGCTGCGTGCAGGGTCCGTGCAGGGACGGGCAGCACCGCCCTGCCCTCCCCGAGCACGCCTGTCCCCATCTGACCCCTTCCCTCTGCCCCCAGATTGTCGTCTTTGAGCAGGAGAACTTCCAGGGCAGGCAGATGGAGTTCACCACCGAGTGTCCGAACCTGGGGGACCGCGGCTTCGACCGGGTGCGCAGCGTCATCGTCACCTCTGGACCGTAAGTGACCCCAGCCACGGATGGGACCACGTCCCTGGGGACGCCCTGGGGAGGTGGGGACACGGTCCTGGGGAGCAGCCCCCGCTGTGGTGTGATGTGCAAAGGCATTTCCCTGCAGCCGGGGCAGAGAGCGGAGCGGGGCCAGCGCAGGAGCAGAGCTGGGCACCCCGCGTCTCCTTTGAGGAGGGCAGGAACGGCCCGGGCGGGTGGGAAGGGGGCCGGGGCCATGGGCGAAGCAAAGGGCACGGGAGGCAAAGCCAAGGGCTGAGGCGAGGCGTCCATCAGACCGGCTCCTTGAGGCTGTCCATGAAATGCAAAGGACCTGTAGATTTTAGAGAAAGCAAGGTGAAAGGCGCCTTGGACGGGGCTGGTGGCCAGGGCCACCGCAGAGGCAAGGCTGGAGCGGGAGGGTGCACGGGACATGGCTGGCCTTGAGGGACCGTGCGAGGTGACCTGTGGTCGCTTTGAATGACACCACGCAGCGCTGGTGACAACTTGTTTATTAGGAACCCAGAATACCCAACTCCTCTCGACACGGAAGGGGGATGGAGCCGCCCCGGAAGGTTGGCACTGGGGTGCCACACCAGATACGGAAAGGGTGGCACGTGGAGAGCAGAGTATTTGAGTGCTTGGGATCCTAAACCCTCAGGGTCTTCTTGAGAGTCGCTGGTGAGACTCTGCGCCCCAAAAATTTACTTAGGGAAAGACAAAAGCAAAATCAACCGAGCTCAGCCTCAGAAGTCAGGGCAAGGTCACACTGCCTGTGGCACTCGAACGCGTCTCCTGCCGCTAGGAAAATACCTGTTGCCATCTGCAGAAATAGCCCCGTTTTGCAGGGACACGGGAAGCAGCAGATGCAGGGCTGTTCCGGTGCCCAGGGCTTTTGGAGCACTGAGCCGGTGCCGTTCAGAGCGCAGCAGCACCTTGTAGCATTGCTGAAGAGGTGACATTGCAGCTGAATGAGCCCTGGGCGACGGGCGGCGTGCCGGGGCTGGCTGGAGCTGGCGCAGTGAAGCAGGCAAGCGTGCCAGGGTTAGGCAGCCTGGGCAGCCCTGGCCCCGGGCTCGGTGGTGCAAGAGGGAAAACAGGCAAAGTCCTGAGACAACGCGAGGACGAGTCCCTGGCACGTAGGGTGCAGGGCTTGCCAGTCCCCTTGGGGTCCCGCTGCGATCGCGCTGGTGGCTGCTGCTGGCCTCGGAGCCGTGCACCAGCGAGCGCCCAGCTGGGAGCCCGCGGGCTCAGGGCTTCACGGCAGCCGGCAGCTCTGCGCACGCCGCGGTGCCCGTGCTCCGAGAAAGGTGGGAGCAGGACGGCGGAGGGCAGGACGGCCAGCCCCGACCCCCGCAGCCCTTTTGGGTGCCTGGCTCCGTCACACCCTGGCTGAGCAGGAGAGGAGCTGCGGGCTGGCATCTGACCCGCTGCCTTGTCCTACCCCTCTCCCCAGCTGGGTGGCCTACGAGCAGGCCAACATGCGTGGGGAGATGTTCATCCTGGAGAAGGGCGAGTACCCTCGCTGGGACACCTGGTCTAGCAGCTACCGGAGCGACTGCTTCATGTCCATGCGTCCCATCAAAATGGTGAGTGGCCCAGGAGCTGGCACCCGGCGGGGTCTGGCCGGGGCGGGATCCGTGCTGCTCAACGCCTCCCCGCAGCAAGCTCCAGAGCTTCGGCCGCGCAACCCAGCGCCTTCCCTCTGTCTTCCCCAGGAGGCTGAGGACCACAAAATCTCCCTCTACGAGTCTGCTGACTTCAAGGGCAACAAGATGGAAATCCAGGAGGACGACGTGCCCAGCCTCTGGGCTTACGGCTTCTGCGACCGCGTGGGCAGCGTGCAGGTGCCCAGTGGAACGTAAGCTGGGCCGCAGCAGCGGCTGCCCCCTGCCAGGCTCCCTGTGCCCCCCCGCGCCCCGGCTCGCTGCCCGCTGATCCTGAGCGCCCGCACGGGGCTCTCGGGCGGGCAGAAAGTGCCTCACGGCTGGTTTTGGTGGTGCAGCCCCTCACCCGGGGGTTGCGCCCAGCACACGGGAGGCAGGGAGCCCTGCCGGCTTCCCGAGAGCGTGCCGGCCGTGCCTGCAGTGGCCGACCCCACTCAGGTGCCCTCTGTTTGCTTTCCCTGCAGCTGGGTCGGGTACCAGTACCCTGGCTACAGAGGCTACCAGTACCTCTTTGAGACCGGAGACTTCCGACACTGGAACGAGTGGTCTGCCTTCCAGCCCCAGATCCAGTCCATCCGCCGCATCCGGGACATGCAGTGGGACCAGAAGGGCACCTTCGTCACCCCCGACGCGCCCTCCGACTGAGCGTGCCGCCTGCTAGCTAGGAGTCCCGGGCCCCGTGGGGCCCCCCGCCGCCCCTCGCGCTCGCCTGCTCAGCACTTTCCTTGTACATTGCACATTCCCTGGATGTACTCGACCCTGTGAGGCAAA
>JAKFQP010000709.1:48530-62793 GCA_023375905.1 Nycticorax nycticorax | reverse complement strand
GTCCCCGGCCTCCCTGGTGCCCCTTTGGGAGCCCAGCGCCCGGCTGTGCCCTCTGTCACCCGTGCAGTGCGGAGGGCAGGCTCGGGCACCCAGCCTGTCAGGGGGCACCCGTGGGCTGGGCTGTCCGTCTGTCCAGGCTCCCGGGGCTGAGCCCGGGGCTCAGGGCTGCCCGTGTGCTGGTGGCCTGGGCAAACACGCGCTGGGTGAGAGGCTGCGCCCGTGGGTCTCACTCGACCTTGGCCTCAGCTTTTGGGACGGGAGGCTTTGGCCGCAGCAGCTGAGGGCTGGGCAGCCGCAGGTTCTGCTGGGCAGCCGCGGGGTGCGGGTCCCGCGCAGGGGGGTTGCAGGCAGGCTCCCCGGTGGCTGCGTTGGTGCCTCGCAGCCCGCCCAAAACATCAGCGCTCTCCCTGCTCTGCCCGTCTGTCCGCAGGCCGCTGCCCTGCAGTGCTGCATGGTAGGGATGCGAGATCCACGCTATTTCCATAGCAAGCTCCGGTTCCTTGGGACTCGTGGCCAGAGTCACAGACCCTGGGACGGCCGGCAGCGTGAGCTGGGCCGCGGTCCTGCAGGGGAAGGGTATGGTTTGCATTGCGTGGGCCTTTGTTCTGTCCCTCGCTGTGTTTGTTTGCATGCTCGGTCTCTGTCCAAAAACCATCTCGCAGCTTGAAAGCCCTCCACACGTCTTCCTCTGCGAGCCAGAGCCCGGCCCCGCCAGCTGCTTGTACTGAAATAAACGGGCGGCGCGTCTCCCCTTCGCGCAGCGGCGCCGCTCCCTCGCGCTCGGGTACCGAGCAGGGGTGAGCGGAGAGATTAAAGTGATTTGTGCTAACAGGTTTCCAAATTTGACGTTGCTTTTCTGGGAATACTGCAGCGTGCTCGTGGGGAGCTTTGTCAAGCGCCAACGCAGGTTCAGATCTTTCCTCCAAGCGGGGTTTTGTAATAGCGTGCCTGGCTGCAGCGTGCGCCCGGTGGCTGCCTGCGTGCGGCACCCGGCGGGGGCGGGCGTGCTGTGCTGCCCGCCGAGAGCGCCAAGGGTCTGCAGGGGGGGCAGCCCCTGAAATCGGGGGGTGATTTCCGGCGCTGACCTTCGTCACCACCCCACGGCCTGCGTGCGAACCCGCAGGGGTGGCGTTTGGGGAAGGAGCTGGTGGGTCTTGCTGGTGCACGGATGAAGGCTCTCCCTGCAGCCTGGTGTGTTGGTGCAGAGCGCTGAGCTTTCCCCATTCCTGCGAGTTGCTTCTCTGCCTGTGTGCGTGCTCGGGGGGCAGAGCTGCTCTCCGGGGGAGCAGCGGCTGGCTGCTGCCCGCAGCTCCCTGTTCCCAAAGACTGGAGCGCCGCTGCTAGGACCCAGCCATGCCACCCGGTTTGGTGGCACATCGGCTGAGATGGGGCAGCCACCACCACGCTCCGAGCCCCCCTCTGCTGAGCTGAAAGCCCCTCGCCTGGGGCGGGCAGCACCACGTCCCGTGGCGGCGGCCGATCCGTGCATGGAGCCGCATGGGTCCTTCCTGGCATCGCCCAGAGCCGGTGCTGCAGCCAGCATCGGGGGGCGTTGCTGCAGGGGGATGTGGGCAGAATTATGCCCTCCACGCTGGCGAGATGTCCCAGGCGGGGGACACGGGGGCGGGAGCTGCCGTGGGTCTCTCTGGGACAGGGTTTGCTGGTGGGCTCACCAGAAGGACGGGCAGGCTCGTGCCGCTGTCGTTCTCGGCCTGTAGGTTGTAAAAACTGTATTAGTAATTTCTGTCTCTATTTTAGGAAGGTACTTCCAAAGGCAGTTTGCTTTACAGATAACGCTGAGCCTTCGGGGGATGTGCGGGATGGCAGGAGCGCTATGAAATGCAGCGATGGCGAGAACGTTTTTGGAGAGAGAAAACAAACACCCAGCAGGTGGCTTGATTTGGCACCGTGCAGATGCATCTTCTGACGAATTTGTGATGCGTTTAGGAAGCCTCGGCCTCATGCTTCAGCAGAGCATCTTTCGCTTTGGATTTCGCAGCCCTCCGAGTGCAGGCAGTGAGCTTACAGGCCGGCGGGAGAAGCTTGCCGTGCTGCCTGCCTGCTCTGTTGCGTGCCATTTTGCAAGCCTTTGGTCTGTGCGGTTCTCCTAAACCCCCCGTCTGCCTCCAGTATCGCAGGGATTCTCCTCAAAGAAAACCCATCTGAAGGTGAATGATGCTTCCCCCCCCCCCTTTCGTTCCCAGTCCATCCTTCTGTGCTGGCCTCGCAGCGCGGTGCGGGCAGGAGCGCGGTGTGCGGGAGGTGCTGCCGAGGAGCCGCCCCGAGCCCCCTCGCGGGGTCTGCAGACGGGGACGGCTGGTAGCAGCACAGGGTTGCTCAACCCGCAGCACTCGGAAGTTAAGCAAGCGGCTGGTTCCCATCGTGCGTTCCCAGGCGAGCGAGCCCAAACCCAGAGCAGGGGATCTGCAAGTGGCTGCGGCGTCAAAGTGCTTCTCCATGGAGAAGTGATCGCCGGCTCGTCGGCTCCGGAGCCGCTGCAGTCGCGGGCGGGAGCGGGGAGAAGCAGCCGGGATTTTTCCAGTGCTCCTGTTCCTGCTCGGTGCTGGGGGTGGATCCTGCGGTGCAAGCAACGTCGCTGGCAGTGGCTGTGCCCAGACACGCTGTGAAGGGGGTGGGAGAGCCCCGTCCCGTCCCCCCCCAGGCTCCCCGGGCTGCGGGCCAGCGCGGCCGGGTGGCACGCAGAGGAAGGACAGCCAGCCTGCAGAGGAAGGACAGACAGCCTGCAGAGGAAGGACAGACAGCCTGCAGAGGCAGCCCTCGGTGGCCCAGCATTTGCAGCTGTAAATGGCAGCAGAGAACCCAGGGCTCGCAGCCGGGCGGCTGAGGACAGGACCCGAGCCGTGAAGCACTCGGCTGTGCTCCTCAGGGTAACGCCTTACGGGAGCAGCACGCCTCGGAAGGAGCCGTTTCCTTTTCTTCCATCCACGGTTTCACGAGAAGAGCCTCTCCCACGCCGGGGCTTGGTGGGAGGTCGTTGCCCATCCTCGCTGGGGGCCACGCAGGCCCACGGGCTTTGCGCCGTCTCGAGCGGGAGGCCACGTATTCGCACACTGCTGAAGTGGGTGCTGGGCAGCGCTCTCTGCCCTTCCCAAAATTACTGGCTTTGTGAAAATGCCGGACGCTCGCCCTCGTGGCAGGCGATGCGCCGAGCCGGGCTGGCCGCGGCGTCTCTCCCTCGCCTCGCTGCCCTGGGGGGGGGTGCAGCGTGGCCCCCGCTCCGCGTCGCCCTCTCCTCGGTCAGTGCCGTCAGCGCTGGGGGATGCCTGGTGTTGCTGCATAGGGAAGTAAAATATTTTGATTTTGTTTCTTAAGCAAATTTGAGGTTTCGGGGTTTCTCTGGCAGAAACAACTTTTTATTTGCAAATCCTGATCTTTGTGCGTGCAGGAATGGAGCTTGTTGAGACTTAGGGTTTGGCATGTGGACTTGGAAAATATTTATTTGAAGATAATTGGTATTTTTTCTAGCGGTTCCTTTGACTTCTTTTTCTCCCTATTGTATGGCGGGCTCTGGCCGCCCACACCCACGTGGGGAATCTTTGTTCAGTTTTGGGAGGGAAGGGCCGTGTTTGCACCGAGCGTAGGGAGTTAATGTGGAGGCCCCAAACTCTGGCTGCCCTCGCCCCGCGGCGCTCCCTGCGCCCTCTCCAGCAGGGATCCCGGGGACCTGCCCCGGGCCAGGGGCGGGAGGTGGAAGGACCCTGGTTGGAGGCGCGGGGAGGAGCGGGGCACAGCTCCGTGCTTCCCGAGAGCCCCCTCCCTCGTCCAGCTCTGGAGGGGGGGGGGGACCGGGACAATGGGATCGCTGGTGCGAGGGGAGCCAGCGTGGGAGCGTGTTTTGGGAGCGTGTTTGCCTGTCGCTGTTCGTGCGGGTCCCGCAGCGGCTCCCACGCTGGCTTTGCCCTTGTCCCCCTGAGGCAGCAACTGCAGAGTAATTAAGAAAAGGTGAATCGGAGCTGCGGGTTGATTAAAACTCAGCATCAGCCCTCAGAAGCACAGAGCTCCTGTCCTGTTTCGGCACAAGCGCTTCCAAAGCAGGGACTGAGCTGATCTGCTGGGCGGCTTCATCCGTCGCCGAGGGGTCACAGCCCCCCCTCCCGCTCCGGCACCCGTCCCTCGCAGCACGGGGCGGCGGGTGGGTCGCCCTTCCCTGCCCGAACCCCCTCGCTCGGCTCCATCCCTCCAGCGGCGGCTGCGCCTCCCGACCCCGCTCCCTGAGCCGAGAGGGGGACGAGGCGAGCCCCTTCCCTCCTGGCGTCGCCGCAGCTTCGCTGGGGGGCGGTGGGAACGGCGGCTCGTGCCGGGTCGCTGGGGTGGGGGTGCCTCCGTCGCCGCCTCCTGCCAGCAGCTTTCGCTTCGGGCGTTTCATAATTAATCAGCCAGTTTGAGAGAAAGGCTCTTGCCTTACGGAGAGGTTGGCAGAAGCGGATACTGTGGTTTCCATCCCCGGACGATAAAATGCCATCGCTGTGCTTGGAAGGAGGGGCAGGCGGAGCGAAGATGCTGTCAGTTGGCGGGATTTTTATTATTTCGGGAACACTGTAGCATTGAGCAGGATAATAAAATGTTTTCCTAATCATAACGGCCTCGAGGCCATAAATAAGCAGCGCATTTGTGCTGTGAAATGTCTTGTCGATTCTTGTTGATGTGATTTAGAGCCTGTTAAAGCGGGCTGGCGCGCCGCGGGTGCATCCTGGCCAGGCCCTCCTGGGGTGGCCTGCGGGGGTGCTCGGCGGGGGACGGGCTGCGTGGCTCGGGGCTTCCACCCTGCAGGATTTTCTGAGTGCGAAAGACGGCGTTTGAAGCCGCTGCACGCCGCCCTCATCCTCGGGGCAGCAGATTCTGCTAGTTCATTATTCTAGGTACTCAGCAGCGAGAATTAAATTCCCCCGTATCCCTGCTGGAGGAGGAGGGCTCTGCACTTTGGGAGAAAACCGGTCTTTTGTGAACCCCCCTCGCCCCTGCAGGTCCAAGCCAGCCACCTCCGGGCTGCAGGAGCACGGTAGCTGCGGTGGTGCCGGGGAGCGGGAGCTGCGCCGTGGCGGTGGGCTGTGCCGCCGGACCCTCGCCCCCAGCCGCCGGCGTGGCCTCGGCGTCTGAGCGGGGCTGCCAGAGCCGCGGCGAGCGCCCTGCGCCGTGCCAGGCGAGGCGGGGATGTCCGGGAGCCGGCGTCGTTGCGGGGACTCTGCCCGGTGCGTCGCGTCGAAGGCGCTCAGCCGCCGGGAAGCGGGGCAGGAGCTGCAGGCGCGGCAGCGTTGGCGTGCCCTGCGGCTGCTCCGGAGCTGAGCTGAGCCAGCTGGGCGCTCAGATGCACGCTCGAGCACCCTCCTTGTGGTTTGGGTGCCGAGATGTGCGCTCAAACACCCGCTCCTGCAGCCCTTGGGTTATTTCTTCTAGCTTTACTGGGGTGATGTCAGCGGTGCAGATGCCAACCACAGCGCTGTTTGTTCCGCTTGGGGGTTTTCAAAGGGACGCGTAACCCTGACGTGCTCTCAAATCCATGTGTTCGTACTGGTATTGGCCTCTGATTCCTGTAGGTGCGCCTGGGTTTGTGGCCTGCAGCGCATCTTTAGCTTTGGTAAGCAAACACTCTTCTGCTGTTGATGTTGCTGTTCCCACCGCTTGGTGGCCTGAAAGCAACTTTCTTTTTGAGCGCTGTAGGTGCCAGCCACAGCTTGATTTCACGCCCACAGAGGTGGGCTCTCGCTGCCCAGAGCCTGGGGCCGCCGCTGCCCTCCAGCAGAGGTTTGTACAGAGCCCCCGTCCCGCTGCGAGCGGCTGCGGTATCGGTTGGGGTGGGATGGACCCTGCTCCCGACGGCTGGCCGGCCCCACGGGGACCGATCCTTGCCGTGCTGGGGGCGGGTGGGCGCGAGCCGTGGGTTGTGCAGCTTGGGTGAGCCTCAGCCCCTGCCGGCCCCTCGGCTGCCGCCGTGGGCACGCAACAGCGAGCGGCGACCGGTGCTTGCTCCGTGCTTGCTGCTCGTCGACCTCTGGGGCAATGTTTTAAAGTTTGCTGATCAGCTTTTGCTCCGGCTGCTTTGAAACCGAGGTGGAGAAACGTCCCGTGCGTCTGCGTGCCGGCAGCCCGTCCCTTCCCGCTCCTGGCCCTCAGCCCCCGGCGGCTCTTCCCGGCTTTCCTCTCCTGGGGCTCGTTTGACCCCTCTCCGGTTTGCTGCTGCCTCCTCAGGATGCGAGCATCTCTGTCCTGCTCAGGGAGATGCCTGGGAGTCAGCGGGAGTTTTGAGACGCGCGTTACCGAGTTGCCAGCCGGAGAAGCACGCCTGCCGTCGGCGGGGACCGCGCTTCTGGGCGCGTCGTTCGGCTGAGCCCAGGTCGGGACGGCAGCGGTCACCCTCAGGCAAGCTCTGCTTATTTTTGTGTTGCGTGCCGCCTGTGAATTAACTGGAGGCTATCAATTAAGTGATTACATTTTGCTGATTTGCAAAGATGCGAGCTAGATCTCTTAGGATATTTCTTGCTGACCACAGCTTCTGCTGCCGTTCCACCACAACGGCATCTGCAGTTCCTCAGCCTTTTGTCAAGCACCAACAATTTAAGCTGAAATTTCCCAGGCCACACCTATGTCTTTTGGTCTTTTGGGGAAGTTGCAGTTGATAGCAATCGTTTCTGGGAATGGTTTAAAGAAAAATGCATTTTTTGACGATACCGAGCTTCTTGTAGAAAGCGGGTTTGCTGTTTGTTTGTAACCCCTCGCTGCTTTAAGAAACAGACTCGAGCCGTTGCTTCATCACTGCGGAGGGTGCCCGGCGCTCTGGCACCAGGGGCCCCGGCTGCTCCGGTACCGCGCTGCGCCAGCGCACGGGGCTGCTCCCGGCAGGGGTGGTGCTTTGCCTGTTTCACAGCAGCAGGTGAAGGAGGACATGGAGGCTGCAGGCGGATGGTGCTCGGCCGTTGGATGGTGCTCGGCCGTTGGATGGTGCTCGGCCGTTGGATGGTGCTCGGCCGTTGGTGCTCGCTCGGCCGTGGTGTCCGCCCGGCGGGCGCAGCAGCGTTTGCTGCACGGCCGCGCGCTGCGGTGAGAGCCGTCAGGAAGGAAGTCTGCAAGCGTGTGTTTGTCTGTGTGTCTGTCTGTGTGTGCAAGGGCAAGAGCTGGAGCCGTTTCCGGAGCGGGGTGCCTTGGGACGGGGCTGTTAAACCGCCGCCGCCCCGTGCACCAGATCGTTCGCGGCGCTGCAGAAGTGCATGCAGGGATGCAGCTGCTGCTGCGCCGCGGACCGGCAGCCGTGTCCGGACCTGAAATCCCCTGGGGGACGGAGGCCGGGCCAGGGTCGAGCAGAAAGCCTTGCCGGGAAGGAGGGCGATGCGTGCACGGTGGATAAGCTCTTGCAAAGTTCATGCTGGGTGGAGTTTCCCTTTGGTTTCTAATCAGTGCTGAAGTGGAGGGGCCGTGTGATATTTGATGGCAGCTAGGCAGGAGAGGAGGAGACTCTTGGGTGGCTGGAATATCAATTAGTGCCTGTACTTGAAATGTTCTCAAAAACATCCTCGGGGGCTGGGATGCGGTTGTGCACCAAGGAGGAGCTGCAGCGGCCCCACGCCGAGCCCGCGGCCCCCTGCAGACGCTGTGAGCCCCGGAGCAGAGTGCCACCCTGCCTGCCAGGTCCTGGTCCCCTGCGGGGACACGGCTGCCGTTCCGCGGGCAGGACCCCTGTGCATGCACGCTGGCACCGGCGCGCTCTGCGCTTGCAGGACAGCTCGAGCCAAGGCGGCGTGGGTGGCTGCCGGGCTCCCCGGGTGGGTGCCNCTGCTCTGCTGTCATTTCCCCGCCAGCTCCCATCCTCCCCCATGCTCTCTGCTCTGGGGACCAGCCTTGCCCTGATGGCGATCGGGGACAGAGTCCCTGGCTGCGGGTCACAGCCTGTCCCTGGCTGGCAGTGTCCAAGCTGTGCTCGGGGGCTTCAGCCCGGGGTCGGCTGCTGGCACTTTGATTTCTGCTGCCTGCCACCAGCTGCGGTGGTTTTTAGTCCCTGCCGTGATGAGCCAGAGAAGCCCCTGAGAGCTCCCTAATTCCTGCTGGAGTGGAAAGCTCTCATAGCCAGCTCGGGCATCCGAAGGACTAGAAGGTCATATCTGATCAGACAGCCGTGCTGCCTAATTATGCCATGATATTTTCCACCAGATATCTGCTGTGGAGGAAATGATCCATCCCTGTTCTTTCATAGACTAATAAGCCTCATAAATTTGGGGGAATTCGTAGTGGAGGGTTGCACAAAAGAGTTGAAAATAAGCCGGGGTTGTTTGCGGTTGCGCAGCAGACCGCTGCCGGGCGCGCTCGTGGGTGCCTGTCCAGCCCGCCCGGGCGCACTGGGATAATCCCGCTGGAGAATTCCCTTCTGCTTCGGCCCCGCCGGTGCCCGGGGCTGCCGTGCGGGAGGCAGAGCGGGGCTGTCCCGCTGGCGGGAGCGGTGGTTTGCTGCAGCAGCGGGGAGAGTCCGGAGCACCGCAGGAAGGGAGAAGCCGAGCTCCCCGACGGCAGCCGTGGGCACCCCCGGCTCCTCTTGCCCCGCAGCGGATTGAGGGCTTCCCCATGCGGGTGGTGCTGGATGGGCGGCGGTGGGGGCTGTGCCTGCCCTGGCCGGGGCGGCAGGGTGACCCCCAGGGACACGGCGCTTTGTCCCAGCGGGCGCTGTCGGGGCAGGGCCGGTACCGCAGGCTCCCAGCCCGCCTCCCGCTTCGCACCGCACGGTGAGTGGGTCCTTTTGTTCTCTCCAGTGGCACTGGGACTGGAGCTGCCGGGAGCATCTCGGTGGGAAAGGCTCACTGTAAGCCGTTCTGGCAAAGAACAGAGCACTTCTGTGCTCCCAGCCGCCTTTTTTTTTTCTCTTTTTTTGCAGGTCTTTCCTGCTAATTAGCCTGTCTTGGTCTGCATAGCCGTAATTATTCCAGTTGGCCTTAAATCCTGACCGCTCCAGCTACCATGCATTGAAATGGCTCTTGCAGCATTTGCAATTATTTTTAGGGTGAACATTTGAATATATTTACATGACTGAAACAGATCGAGGTAGCTGGATGGAGCAGATGAGCGCTTGCCTTTTCAAGGGGTGGGCCCAGTGCTGCATAAATGCTGGAGCTGTCTGTTGTTCCCTCTGATTTACATCTAAACAAATGGACCAGCATTTGGCTTTCTGACATTTGTATAGCACAGGGGCATGCATCTGAAGCTGTTTAACCTTGGTGTGTTACCCAAGCAGCTGGCCAGGAGGTCAACCGCAGTGCTAAAAAGCCACAAAAGTAATTTTGGTGGCGATGTGACTTTGCTGCTGGGATGGGAAAGCACGGGGCTGGGTGGGCGGAGAGGCGCGGGCTCGCCGTGTCCTGGCGATCCCAGGGGTCGAGCAGAAGGGGATAAAAGCAGAGCGGGGGGGATGGCGAGGAGCTGACTGCTTCACCGGTCGGGGTAGGTGGAGCGGGATGGAAGGGGAGCAGAGCGGGTCCTGGAGCGCCCGGCGGGTTCGGGGCCACCCGTGCTGGCAGGCAGGGCAGGGCAGGCAGGGCAGGGCAGGCAGGGCAGGCAGGGCAGGGCAGGGCAGGGCAGGCAGGGCAGGGCAGGAGGCTGCCTGGCTCCGGGACGGCTCTCCTGCCCGCTCCCCGCCGCAGAGGGGCTTTGCACGGGCTCTGCGGTGGGGAAAGTCGAGGGGAGGAAACGTTTTTCTGAAGCAGTTCTTTGGAGTGTCAGCGAAACAAAACGCGTGGACGTCCCGTTCCTTCCACTCCATTCAGCTCCTGGCCCAGCCACATCATCACAAAGAACTTGAAATCCCTGGGTGAGCCCAGGGGAGGATTGCAAAACCTGTGCTTGCAAATGGAGCAGAAGGGGGGAGGGCGTGGGGAGCGGTGCCAGCGCTCGCAGGAGTCCCTGCCGGGTAGGCAGCAGAGCAGGAGGCTTGCAGGAACGGCCAGGCTTCCCGCTGGATACCCTACGGGACGCAGGGAACCCAAAACGCCCTAACGGCGGGTCAAGTCTTTAAGGATTCTTACGCAAGGTCAGTCTGCGGAGGGAGGGCGTTCAACGCTGACTCTGTGCGTTGCTCTTGGCCTTCCCGTGGTTTAATTTCTCGTCGTGTTTCGTTCTAGCGGGTAACTGCTTCTCCTGACTCAGACCCTTAAAATTTGCACGAGATGCTTTTGTTTTTCTCTCATTTCGGCTTTCCCCCCCTCCCCTGCGACCGCACGTGGAAACCAAAGACAATGTAGGAAGGAGGCAGGTGGCTGCGGGAAGTGAGAAGACTGAGCTGGGTTTTGGGAGGAAGGGGAACTGCAGGGAGGGTTTGGGCTTCATCTGGGGTGGAACAGACTCTCCGTAAAGATTTTTTTCATTTTTTATTTTTTTTTTTAAGGACTGATGTGGCCCCTCCTTTCCGAAATGTCCCTGGAGCTTTGCTTCAGCTGTAAACCTGTGATCCTGGGTATGCAAACAGTCCAGAAATAATCGCTTTGGGTGTGCTCTGAGGCAGACTTTAATTACTGCCTGGGTGGAAGGCACCTAGCCTGGGAGTTGCTGATAAGCGAAAGAGATGATGAAAGCCTGGGATGGTGTCAGCATCCGCGCGGAGGTGCCGCCGGGATCGCGGCTCCTGCTCCTCTGACCGTGCTGCCTTTCCCTTGCAGATGCCCGCTGGGTCGGACACGTGCTAGCTGAAAGCTGAAGCGTGGTCACCAGCCTGTGTGGAGGAGGACAGGATGCGGGTCACCATGAGGAGGGTGTTGCTGGCGGTGGGCTCGGTGGTCGCCCTGACGGTGACTCTGCACCTCGGCCAGCAGGTCCTGGAGTGCCAGCAGGTCCTGAGCGAGAGGAGGCACAGGCTGATGAGACCTGAGAACGAGGAGCTGGTCATGATGGACTCCAACCACGTCGAGTACCGTTACAGCAAGGAGATGCCCCTGATATTCATTGGCGGGGTCCCACGGAGCGGCACGACGCTGATGAGGGCCATGCTCGATGCCCACCCCGAGGTGCGCTGCGGAGAGGAGACCCGCATCATCCCCCGCGTGCTGGCGATGCGGCAGGCCTGGTCCAAATCGGGGCGAGAGAAGATGCGCCTGGACGAAGCGGGGGTGACGGACCAAGTTTTGGACGCCGCCATGCAGGCCTTTATACTGGAAGTGATCGCCAAGCATGGTGAGCCAGCCAGGTATCTGTGTAACAAGGACCCCTTCACGCTGAAGTCCTCTGTCTACCTGTCCAGGCTGTTCCCCAATTCCAAATTCCTCCTGATGGTTCGAGACGGCCGGGCTTCGGTCCACTCCATGATCACGCGGAAAGTGACGATCGCGGGCTTCGACCTGAACAGCTACCGAGACTGCCTGACCAAGTGGAACAAAGCCATCGAGGTGATGTACTCGCAGTGCTTGGAGATCGGGCGGTCCCGCTGCCTGCCCGTCTACTACGAGCAGCTGGTGCTGCACCCCGAGCAGTCCATGCATGCCATCATGAAGTTCCTGGACATCTCCTGGAGCGACATGGTGCTGCACCACGAGGAGCTGATCGGGAAGCCCGGCGGGGTGTCGCTTTCCAAGTGAGTGTCTCGGCGCCTGCTTCACCTTTTTCGAGAGGCATTTTCCTTACACGAAGCAGGTCGAGGCTCAAACTGGGGGTGAGGACGCGTTGCTGGTGTTGGGGCACGCTTTCTGGGGGGCAGAAGCGGCAGCACGTCCAGCTTTGCTGCAGTAGGTTTTGTGTTTCTTCCGAGTAGAAGATGGCTTGAATAGCAGCGTCCTGTTGTACCCAGCAGAGCAGCCCGTCAGGCCAGGATTTGCTTTATTCATCTGTCTCGGCAGTGCAGAAAGGATTTTGGTCTCTTAATTTGAAAAGAACTGCCTGCTCTGAAACGGGAGCTCTTTAATGTCTCTATTCTCTACCCGTCCTCAAATGCCTCCTTCCTGCAATCAGTTTTGTTGCTAATGAATGCCTTTCAGTGGCGAGCAGCAATTCTTGCCAGGTTTGCTGCTGGTATTGCAGAATAAAAGAAATACCTGCTCCGGGGAGACGCGCCCCGGCGCTCCCTCCTTGCTGGCTGTCCCTCTCCGGGTGCCGGGGGGTGCTCGCCTCCTCCCACCTTCTTCTCTTCTTCTAATGCTCTTTAGTTCCTAAATGGAGGCTTAAGCCCAGCTTAGCAACGTTTAATCAGTGGTGTAAGGGAACCGTACAAGCGGTCTCTGTATAAACTGCTGGAGTGGTGAGGGCTGTGGGCACGCAGCAGCTCCCTTTCTCAGGGACGGACCGGGGTGTGCGGCCGGGCTCCGCTCCCCTCCGCCACGAGCCCCCCTCCGCACGCGGCATCGCGGGTGCCTTAGCAGTCGGTAACTGGGACCGCTCTCGGAGGCTCGGGACCCGCAGCCGCTCTGCGCATTCACGCCCCTTAGGGCGCCGCGGCGCCTGTGCCGCCCAGGCTGCGGATTCCTTTGGCTGGAGTCGAGCGGGTGGCTGCTCGCCCCCGGCCAGCGTCAGGCCGAGCACAGGGTGCGGAGCGGGGGGCTGGCCCCGCGAGGGGCTCGCTCCTCGGGGTTTGGAGCGCGGGGAGCATGGCTGGTGGGGAGCACATCCCAGCGCCCATGCCCCAGGCGGACCGGGATGGTGGCTGTGGTGTAGGACAGAGAGATGCAGGCGCCTCTGATGGCCGAAGCAGTGATTTCTCCAGGGCTTTCAGCACTATTTGCTCAGAGTAAATTTTGCCGAGGTTGCCCGAACAGATAAGTTTTTGAATATTCAGTGGGGTTGTGTGGTGCATCTGTGCTACAGACCACGCATCTCTTGTTATTTTCCTGTAATAAGCAGAGGTGTCCTGGTAACACCCCGACCCCAGCGCTGACCTTAGCTGGAGGCTCTTCTGTCTGAGCCCAGTACGTGTGTGAAAGCCAACTTTAGTGTCTTGGTTTGGTTTTCTTCTTTATTGTTTTTTCCCCAGGATAGAAAGATCAACAGACCAGGTTATCAAGCCGGTGAACATGGAGGCACTATCTAAGTGGATCGGGCACATCCCGGGGGACGTGCTGCAGGACATGGCCCACATCGCACCGATGCTCGCCAGGCTGGGCTACGACCCCTACGCCAACCCACCCAACTACGGCCACCCCGACCCCTTAGTCGTCAACAACACGCACAGAGTGAGTGTCGCTGCCGGGCGGCCGTGGGGAGGGGGCGCTGACCTGGGGCCGTGGGTCTCTGCACCCACAGGGGCTGCTGAACTGAATCAGACAAGAGCAGGGGAGGGACAAATGCTCTTCATCCTTTGGGGAAGACTGGGAATGACAGACGCGCGGTGACACCGAGAGATGATTTCAAAACAGAGGTGTGTGGCAGATTGAGTCTGGCGTGGCTCAGGCCGATGATGCTCCCGATGATTTCTGTGGTCGTGTTTGTTTCTTCTGTTGTGGCGGGTGCTGACCTGTCCCTCCCTGACCCAGCCCAGCTCTCGAACCCAGGCCTGGGAGGGACCGGTGCGTGCTGATGCTATCTAGGTGCACAGCTGTAGGCGCCAGACACGCCGGTCTGGCCCCAGGAGGACGCGCAGACTGTGCTGCGTCCGCGTGTGGCTCAGCGGCCACTCCCGCAGCCCCACAGGGAATGCGAGTGGAGGCTCGTAATGCATTTGGGCAAAACCAGAGGATATTATTTTTAGAATATTGACTCATGTCCGTGGAGCTGAAACTGGAAGGAAGAAGCTGCAGAGCTCACCAGTTACTAAACAGAGGGAGTATCTCATGCTTTGGGGTGGACCGGTTCCTCCCCAGCCTGAGGCTGGACTCTGCAGCCCCCCCCCCCAGCTTTGCTCCCCGTGACGGTGCCCTCGGACGAGGTGTCCTTTGTCACGCCGGTGGGAGCAGGGGAGCGCCTGCGGGTGGGACCAGCCCCCGTGGTGCTACGTGCAGACCGTGGGCAGGCAGGCCAGTAGCAGCACCGACCTGGAAGGTCGGAAGAGCTTCCCTGGAGCTGGGTGCTCCCGGGGCTCTGGTCTCTTACTGCTCCTCCTTCCTCTCTCTGCTTGCTGAGAGCTGTTCTAGGACATGGGTCATTTGGGGTGAACATCTGCCCTGGTCAGGATTGGGGACTCTGGGTCTCTGACATGGACCTTTCTGGACTTCTTGGGATGAATTTGGAGAACTGGCACAACAGCAGAGTCCAAAATACTCCCCTCTCCCAGGCTAAGGGGGGAACCAGAGAACTGCTCGTGTCGGTTCCCTGCCCCAGCAGGATGCTGCTCCCTGCCTTTGCTTACAGTCAC
>JAKFQP010000709.1:35650-46048 GCA_023375905.1 Nycticorax nycticorax | reverse complement strand
GGGGGTCTGGTAGTGGCTGCAAGGGCCGGTACTGTTTGGGTGAGGGAGTGGTTCAGTACTGGTTGGGGGACCGGTACTGTTTGGGGGGCTGGTACTGGCTGGGTGTGCCTGGTACTGGTTGGGTGTGGGGGATCCAGTACTGGTTGGGGGGGGCCGGTACTGGTGTGGGGGGGTCCAGTACTGGCTGTGCAGGCCGGTACTGGCTGGGGGTGCCTGGTACTGGTTGGGTGTGGGGGATCCAGTACTGGTTGGGGGGTGCCTGGCACTGGTTGGCTGGGGGGGCCTGTGCTCGTTGGGGGCCGGGACTGTCGTGTCCACTCCAGTCCCGGCTGGGGGCTGGGCACCGGTGGGGGCTCCGGTCCCAGCTGGGGAGCCCGGTAGGTGCTGCCGGGGCTCCGGTCCCGGCTGGGGATATGGTACAGGGTGACACCGGCGGGGGTCCCGGCACCGGCGGGGGCTCCGGTGCTGCAATGCCGCGGGGCTGCCAGCGGCGCTGCGGCAGCCAGGGCGGGGGGGCCGGGCCGGGCCGGGGCGGGGCGGGCGCTGCCGGTGGCAATGATGATGTAAGCACCCGGTACCACCCACAGCTCCCGGGCTGGGCCCGGGCTGGGGTCCAGGTGGGGATTTGGGGGGGGTCAAAATTGGGGGGGGGGGGGGGGGGGGGGGCAGCGGGGCCGGGGGGGGGGGGGGGGGGGCCGGCGGGCGCCATGTCGATGTCGCACCTGTACGGGACGGACGGGGAGGATGGGGTGGAGATGGAGAACTTCGAGGTGTCGGACTGGGACCTGCAGAACGAGTTCAACCCCCACCGGCAGCGGCACCGGCAGAGCAAGGAGGAGGCCACCTACGGCGTCTGGGCCGAGCGCGACTCGGACGAGGAGCGGCCCAGCTTCGGCGGCAAGCGGTAGGGGGCGGGGGAAGGGCCCCGCCGGCCCCTCTCGCCTGGGGCGGGGCCCCCCTCGGTGGGCGCGGGCAGGGCCCGGGTGGCCGCCCCGCGCCGGGCCGGTTCTCGGGCTGGACGCGCCCTCCTGAAGAGCCCAGCCCGGGAGAGGGGCGGCCGTGGGCGCCTGTGCAAGCGGCCCTGCGGCCCAGGGGGAAGGAGCGGTTGTTGCCTGGCAAAACCGGCGTTAAAGGGCTCGTCGGTTTTTAGGATTTCATGTCGGGGTGGGGTGGGGGTGTCCGAGGCGTAGCAGTCCCCAGCCTCCTGTGGGAACGCGCCCGGGCCCACCGGAACAGAACTGACCCACAGGTCTCGTTCTGGTGCAGCTCCAGGGATTACTCGGCCCCCGTGAACTTCATCAGCGCCGGGCTGAAAAAGTCGGCGGCCGAGGATGTGTCAGAAGAAGACTCTGATGAAGACGAGAAGCCTGTTAAGCAGGAAGAAGCCCCGAAAGAATTTGTGCCGAAGAAGTTAAAAACAGTGAGTTACCCAGGAAGTTTTCAATCCTGTGTAATGTATTTATGAAACTTAGGCTGTAGTCAAAGGCTCTGAAACAATAACAGAGCACTAAAGAAAGGGAGGAATAGTGAAAACCACATGCGAAAACCAGCGTGCTGCTAAGGGAGGTGTTTCCTCTGACTTTTGTAGCTGTTCTGATGTATCCTTGTGGTATCCTTGGGAACATCAGTCCTTTTAGGCCCTTTTATCTGCCTTAGTATTCCCTTTGGTCAATTGAGGTTACAATAAAAGAATACCTGTGGTTTACTGCTTTTCAAAGACACTTTTTTTTTTTTTTAAAATCACACAGAGCAGTATGACAAATCTAGGCACGTTATAGATTAAAAATCATCCTCTTATTTTCAGTTACAAAAAACAGAAAAACTCAGGAATTGGCTTCAGCCAAAGTTGGTGGTAGAGCCTAATAACTGGCAGCTCATTAGTCTGAGCTTGTCAGGACTTTCCTTTTCCATCTAAGGAACTTCAGGGGACTCCTTAGGTGGCAGGGAGCCTACATGGACGCACAAGGCACGACACAGTGAGCTGTGCAGTGTGGCAGCAACTGAATCGCTTCTGGGAAGAACCTTCCTTTTGAGTGAAATTATGGAGAGCTTGGTTATTATGATGCCTTAAGGCTGGGGGGTTTATTTGTTTATTTGTTTTAACAGGGTGGTAATTTCAAGCCTAGCCAGAAAGGCTTTGTAGGGGGGACAAAATCTTTCGTGGATTTTGGCAGCTGGGAGAGACACACTAAGGGAATTGGGCAGAAGCTTCTCCAGAAGATGGGTTATGTCCCTGGAAGAGGTCTCGGGAAGAACGCTCAAGGTACTGTGGTTGTGTGTTTGGCCGTCTGTTGTTACGTAGTAATTTGGAGAAGAGATTGGATTCTTTAAAGAACTGCCATCTCCAGGTGGCTTACAATTTCATTCTTGTTTTCTTGCATTTCTTGCAAATGATCTAGGTCCTCATGATAAGATTCAGTTGTGTTTAGATTACCATAGGCCAATTTTATGCTCTTCTTACTTTGCAAGAGAAAAAGAGAAAGAAAAAAGGGAGATAAATGCTAAAGGTAGCCAGCTCACAAAGAAGGACATGTTACTGTATGTGATAGAATAAAAAAGCAGCGAAATGTATATGTGAATAATACTCTGCTTTGGTTTTTTTGGTGCGTGCTGGAATTAAGTGATTTTATAGCCACTAAGGAATTAGTGGAGTGGTGGGAGATACCGTAGTGATAGAGGCAGAACACCAGGCTGGATGTTTGTGCTGATTTGATAACTTTGGGTACTGTAAGAAAACCACTCTCTGTTCTCTGTCGGGAAGCAAACTGCTCCTTCTGATATTACTACTGCCCTTTTAGGTATTATCAATCCCATTGAGGCCAAACAAAGAAAAGGCAAAGGGGCTGTGGGAGCATATGGCTCTGAAAGAACCAGCCAGTCCTTGCAAGACTTCCCTGTTGTGGACTCGGAAGAAGAAGCTGAGGAGGTATTTGTATGATTCTTGGTATATCTGTTTCCTGGTTGTGTTGTACGCACAAAATTCAGTTCTGGTATCAGCTTCTGTGTCAGAGCAAACTGTTCGGGCTCATTTTAGCTAAGAAGCTAAAGACATAGCACATTAATTTCTTTTAGATGTATTTTTCTTGTCACTGTAATGTTCTTTGTTGTTTCTGGCTCACTTTATTCCAATAGTCTTGCTAGAACCCCGCCTTCAAAGAGTCCCTCTGGGTAAATAGTCTTTGTCTTTTATTTAAATTAAAAAAATAAGCAAACAAATGACAGAATTGGAAATGTGCCGCTAGCATTGCGAATAGGGTGGGTGACTGGACCTCAGCATCTGAGGGGGTTTGCCACTGAGCTTTGCCACTTTCCCGGCTATTTTGCTGTACAGCATGCTTCATTGGTCTGATGGTTATTTTTCTGCAGAAAATAGAGGCAAATTTGGGGCGTGATAAAGAGCGGTAACCACAACTCTTCTTTGTTTTTGTTTAGGAATTTCAAAAAGAGCTCAGTCAGTGGCGGAAGGATCCTAATGGAGGCAAGAAAAAGCCCAAATACAGCTATAAGACAGTAGAAGAACTGAAAGCCAAGGGTAGGATCAGCAAGCAGCTTTCAGCCCCTCAGAAGGAGCTGTCTCAAGTCAAGGTAGGGTTGATAACCCAAGAGGTGGCATCTCTGGGAAATGGTTTGTCCACGCTGGCATTGTGAGTGCCTTTTAGCCATCGGTATCCTCAATAGAAGCCAAGAACCAGCTGGCTGCAGCCTGGTGAAAGTCAAGGCCTCTGACTCATCACTGACTCATGTAATAGACCACTGTGTCACCTAGGACATTGGATTTGGTTTTAAGCCTAACAAAAATGCAAATTAGCTTAGATGTGGGTTTTTTTTTTTTAAACTGCAAGTTAAGTTTAATTGTTTCATGTTTGTCATAGATAAAAACACTCCCCCGATTCTGAAAGCACAGGTGTCCTTATTGGGATGGTGCACCTAAACACATAGTTTGAACCATCTGCTACCTAAAAGGGACAGTAAGGGATTTGTCTTGTATGCACTTAGTTATTCATCTAAAATTAATGTGTCTTCAAAAAAAGTTTAAAAGTACCTAAGACTTCTGTGCAATAATGAGTAGTGTACTGCTTGCATCATCACTGCTGTAGTGAAATGGTAAAACTGAGACCAGGAGAGGACACTCCTCCAGCTCTGATTCCAAATTGTTTCTTATTCTAACTCTTCGTGTCTGGAGTGGTCCTTTTTGGAGGCAATCCCCAGGTGCCTCATTCAGAATAGCAGTGTGTATTAGTAGCCTGCTGGAGTAGTTAAGGTGCCTGGAAATCTCCAGTTTTCAGTTTGGAGTAAACATGCGAGACAATTTTTTTTGAGACGTGTTTGTTCTTGTTTGTTGGAAGGTTATAGACATGACGGGCCGGGAGCAGAAGGTTTACTACAGCTACAGTCAAATTAGCCACAAGCACAATATCCCAGATGACAGTCCTCAGCAGCCACTGGGCAAGGACTCCAAGCCCCAGGGGTTTGCCTTGCCTGAGCTGGAGCACAACTTGCAACTTCTCATTGACATCACAGAGCAGGAGATCATCCAGAATGACCGGCAGCTGCAGTACGAGAGGGACATGGTTATCAACCTGACCCACGAGATACAGAAGATGTCTGAAGTTCTCTCGCACGAGGAGACAGCAATTAGCAATCTCAGCAAGGTGCTGGAGATGGTGGAAGAGTGCGACAGACGGATGCAGCCCAGTTGTGAAAATCCCTTAACCTTGGATGAGTGCGCAAAGATTTTTGAGACGCTTCAAGACAAGTACTATGAAGAGTACAGAATGTCTGATCGGGTAGACCTGGCAGTAGCCATAGTCTATCCTCTCATGAAAGATTACTTCAAGAACTGGGATCCCCTCAAGGTGCGTATTAGTTTGATTTATCTGCGGTTCTGACTCGATGGCTTAAGTGGTCTTTTTTTATCTTGACTCCCCCCAACTCCTTGTCTCAAATTCCTATCAGTCTGGAGAGAAAGAGGAAGAAAAAGCACCTTCCCCTTGCCTGGCAGGGGAGAGGAAGGTTCCAGAGAGAACTCCCCATGTTCATAGAGTGAAATAAATGTGTGCAAAAAGATGGACCCCCTCTGCACCCACTCTCAGACATCTGCTACGGCTGAGGGCTACTCTTCTGTAAATGGGCTAACAATTAGGGAGCTTGGAGGTTAAAACCACCCCCTTTTATGGGTGTTGGGAAGAAAAAGTAGATGAAAGCGAGGTCTCTAGTCCTTGTTTTTTTAGCAAAAGCAGGAGAGGCTCTGTCTTTCGAGTAGTCAGATACGTGCTGTCTATTCTTAATTCCATTTCGGCTGTGATAGGTAAGAGTCTGAATTCTCTCTGTACACCCGAAAAAGTTCAGACTGTCCTCTTCCCACCCCCTGGAGGTTTGTTAAATCCATAAAGTGGAATTTTCCTCTCGTGGGGTTTTACTGATCATGGCTGCAAGCTCCTAGCTTGCCTTTTGATTGGGCAAGAAAGCTGTCTGTAGCTGAGCATAGCATCAGCCTGCCCTTTGTAGATACCAGCTGAAATTAATGAAAAAGGATAAAGGCTGCTCATGCCTTATCATTTCCAGGACTGTACATACGGCACAGAGATCATAGCCAAGTGGAAGAGCCTTTTGGAAAATGATCAGCTGTTATCACACAGTGGGCAGGACCTGTCAACAGATGCTTTTCACAGGTAAAGACCAAGTGAGTTGTACTTTGTGCAGCATCTTCAAGTGCTGCTTCCTCGGGGATGGAAAAGAGCAGATACAGGCGTGCTTTCCAGATGATCCTCTTGATGTGTCTGTTAAAATCCAGCTGTCAGCTATATAAAAAGAAGTGGCTTTTAAATAACAGTTACCATTTGGTTTATTCAGGTCTGGGGCTATAGCTTTAAGCTTAACTTTGATTTTTATTTTTTTTTTAATTTTTTTTTCCTCCAGACTGATGTGGGAAATCTGGATGCCATATGTCAGAAACATAGTGGCGCAGTGGCAACCGAGGAACTGTGGATCGATGGTGGATTTCTTGGATAGCTGGGTAAACGTTGTTCCTGTCTGGATACTGGATAACATTCTGGATCAGCTCATCTTCCCCAAGCTGCAGAAGGAGGTAAGACGAGAGGGCTGCGTTAGAACAAAGCCACGCTCTGAGCCAGCGTTTGCATTTCAGTCAACTAGAACTTCTAAAATCCCAGTTTGCTGCCTCTGCTGATGCATTTAGGAGTTAGAGGGTTGCATTATGGCTCTTTTTGCATCTGGCAAGACTTACTGCTAATGGATGGACTTAATCTTTTCCATTTTACCTCAAGGTCGAAAGCTGGAATCCTTTGACAGACACAGTTCCAATCCATTCGTGGATCCATCCCTGGCTTCCCCTGATGCAGGCGCGATTGGAGCCGCTGTACTCGCCCATCCGAAACAAGCTGGCGAACGCGCTGCAGAAGTGGCATCCCAGTGACTCCTCCGCCAAACTTATCCTTCAGCCCTGGAAAGATGTGTTCACACCTGGGTCGTGGGAGGCTTTCATGGTCAAAAACATCGTGCCTAAACTAGGTGAGACAAGGCAAACAGTGCTGCGTTTCTGGAATCTGCTGGTTGCCACCTTCCCCCTTACACCTAGAAAAGATAGCCATGTGTTAACATGGTTGTCAGTGGTACTTTAAAGAATATTATTAGTAAGTTTAGACTAAGCTGGCATCTTCGTTTCTGCTACTAGTACCATGCTTTTTTTTCAGAGGCGGGCATTTTAGAAAATATGGGAAGTGCTCTGATTACTGTCAATGTTTTCTGTCTTGTTCTTCTAAATCATCCGATTGCTCTGTTCTTCAGCTGACAGGAATATCCCAATAGCTGTCAGATAGTGCCGAGCTATAAAATGTCTTTCTGTTACTCCTGTGTTCTTTGGTGTATGCTAATGCTTTCACCATGAGATGTTGTAATTCACCATTCAGCTATGCAGACTGGCTAAAAGGCTCTCTAGTCTAAAAAACCAGTCAAACGTTTTAAGTTTCTCAGTTCTGGCAGCAAATTGGAATCGCTGGAAATGGAAGCTCACTGTTCTGGTGGCGGGGATCAGCCAAACAGTTTAAATCCCGAATGTCCTCGAGGGTAACATGCAATACAGGTGCTCCTCAAATCATGTGTGTTGCTAGTGAAAGAGATAAGGGCACTGATACAACTGTGAGTCAGGTTCTTTTCTAACTGTTCTCCCCCTTTTCCCAGGGATGTGTTTGAACGAGCTCATCATAAACCCTCACCAGCAGCACATGGATGCCTTCTACTGGGTGATTGACTGGGAGGGGATGATTTCTGTCTCCAGTCTTGTTGGGCTGCTGGAGAAACACTTCTTCCCAAAGTGGCTGCAGGTGAGGAACTATCACAGTGATTCAAGCCTGTTTACTCAGCCTTGAAGTGTTCTAATCACTCCTGCCTAAAAACTGCTGCCCCAGCACTGAAGTGGTTTAATTACCAAATGGGGTGATTTCTAGTCATAGCTCCATATGCATCAGAACAGTTTCCTAATACTGTCACGGTCCTTTCTTTTACTGAAAGCTCGGTAATAAACAAGTTAAGTGGTAATGAGGACTCTTCTTCCATAAACATACCTGTCCTCCTGCATTTGATCTCTCATGTTGTTTTGCAGGTGCTGTGCTCTTGGCTTAGTAACAGCCCCAATTACGAAGAGATTACAAAGTGGTACTTGGGTTGGAAGTCCATGTTCTCAGACCAAGTGTTAGCACATCCATCGATCAAAGACAAATTTAATGAAGCCCTTGACATCATGAACCGAGCTGTCTCTTCCAGCGTCGGTAGGTGGCTTACTGTGGTGGCAGTACAGCAACGTTTGGGTCTTGTGAGTCTGTATTTAGGTGTGGCCCTGCTAATCAGCGTTGTAGCAGCTCCCATGAGCAGTGAAATTCAAAGTGAGTTTTACCTTGCTGTGTCCATAAATAACACCTGTAAGGTGCTATTTAATAATTGACTGTGCTTCACTGAAGCGTCAGCAGATTTTTGGTGACTGGCTGCCTGTGCCATTAAGCAACTGATTCTCTCTCAGCCTTGTCTGATGTATTTTATGTCAGTCACTGAGAGACCATTGTTTAGAGATGTTGACTTCTGAAGCTATAATTGGTTGGGTTTTTTTCCTTTACAGTGAGATACTGGCTCTTCTCCTTAGCTTTAGAGCACTGCCCTTTCCTTCCACACGACTCCCTGTGACCTAAAAGAGATTGTTAGGAGTTTGCTGGGAATTAAACTATATAAAAGAGAAGGCTGTGCCTGAGGGAGCAGCGCCTGATATTCGCCCTGTTCTCCAACACCAAGAACTCCTTTCCTGGGTTCTTCCCACCCACTTGCTGTACACTGTGATGGAGAATCTGTGTCAGAAACATGGAGGATTCTTTGAAGTCTATTTTAAGTGTTATGTTTATTTCTGTGGTAAAATGTTACAACTAGAGGCAAGCGTTACACAAAGAGGAATTTACCTATTGGGAAATTCCTGGCATGGTACTTGTGCAGCCACAGAGTGGACTGGGGCCGATAGCGAAAGCACTCCTGATGCAACGCTGCTTCCTGCAATGCGGTGCTGCTCCGTCCTTAGCCTGATTTTGCAATAGTCCCTGTTTGTAACCACAGGCCGGGTTTTGGCTTTGAGGAGTATTTTTTTTGTTGTCGTTCACATTTTCCCTTTGCCAGTAGCAGTGCAGTGTCCTCTCCTGTGCGTGCTCAGATACCATTTGGGATTGTATCAAATCCTGCTGCTTCTGCTGCCATCCTCAAATTCACTGAGCTAGTCTATGTTTTATTAGCAGTAACAGCATAAAACTTAATTAGAATGTGTAAAGGAGGATTCTGAGCATTATTAATTGACTTTATGCGTCCTGGACTGGAGTGTACCTATAGACCTTCCACCAGAAACAGCCTGGGACCTTTTCACCCATTTTGTCTCTCCAAACAGGTGGGTACATGCAGCCGGGCGCTCGAGAGAACATTGCCTACCTTACTCACACCGAGCGGAGGAAGGACTTCCAGTACGAAGCCATGCAGGAGCGGCGGGAGGCTGAGAACATGGCGCAGCGCGGCATCGGCATGGCCGCCAGCTCCGTGCCAATGAACTTTAAGGACCTCATCCAGACAAAAGCAGAGGAGCACAACATTGTTTTCATGCCTGTGATTGGCAAGCGGCACGAGGGGAAACAGTTGTATACGTTTGGACGGATTGTCATTTACATTGACAGAGGTGTTGTGTTTGTACAAGGAGAAAAGACTTGGGTGCCCACCTCGCTCCAGAGTCTCATCGACATGGCCAAGTGAGGCCCCTGCTTTGAACTGTGAAGACCATCTTGCTGTTATTTTTAGTGTAACTGTCATAGAATAAAGAAGCTACAGATTTGTAAATAGAGTGAAGCTGTAGCTGTATGCCAGGCTTTTTTTCTTAGAAGAGCTGTTCAGGCAGCATCAAGAGATGAAATTACACGTGGAAGTCAGCGCTAAGGGAGGAACAAGCAGTTCCAACGCTTGTGTGATGGCCACCTGTGATCGAGGTTTATCAGCAGGTTAGAAGGGACCACAGCAGGCGGTTCTCTGCTCCCACAGCAGATGAGCGAGGGCTGGTCTAGCCGAGTCCTGGAGGTCTCCAGCGACAGAGATGTCACAGCTTCTCCTTGCTTGCTGCAGTCCTGACAACGTCCCTTGCGCAGGGGGCTCCTCTTTACCGTGTGCGGCTGGGACTCGTCCCACCTCTCTCCGGGTGCGCTGGTGGCTCCTTCAGCCTGGTGCCTGCCTGCAGGCCCTCAGCTGCACCGGGGGCCCTCAGCCGCTCCGGGTGCCCTCTCGGCCCTGTCAACGCAGAGCAGGAAGGTGGGCAAATTCACAGACATATGCTGTGGGACCACAGCAGTTCAGGGCACAGAGGTGAGGGAGAGGAACCGAGGCTTTTTTCCCCTAGAGGGAGATGACCTGATTCGTCACAGAACAGATAACGAGCTGACTTCAGTAGCACTGAGCAGCTGAAGGCCCCTGCCTATGAGAGAGCTTTTCTAAGCCTGCGTTTGGAACTGGATGCCAGTACCTTCAACTGCAAACCCCTCCCAAATAACTCCTTCCTGATGCTTCAAAATGTGCACGGTCAATGCAAAGGCTTTCAATTGTTCATGAAAGAGGAGGGGATCAAAAGAGCAATCGTTATGCAGTACCGATGGCTTAAAAGGCAGATCTAAGTTAAATTTGTTCGCTGTAGTTAAGTGAGTATAAGTCAAAGCACAGCTTTACCTTTTATTAAATAATTAAGGTACAAAAATGTCTATCGCGCTCAGTGTTTGGGTGCTGCCACTTTTGGTGGAGCACGACACCGACGTCAGTGTTTGAGCTTCGTTTCAGCTGCACGGGAGCTGCCACAGGGAGCAGCCCCAAAGTGTGTGT
>JAKFQP010000709.1:0-33442 GCA_023375905.1 Nycticorax nycticorax | reverse complement strand
GGCCCGGGGAGCGCGGAGGCCCGGCCCGGGGAGCGCGGAGGCCCGGCCCGGGGAGCGCGGAGGCCCCGGGGAGCACGGAGGCCCCGGGGAGCACGGAGGCCCCGGGGAGCACGGGGTCCGGGAGCGCTTCCCAGGGCTCTGGCAAAGCCGGGAGCGGAGCAGATCTTCTGGAAGGCAACGCGGGGGCTCGGCAGCTTCGTCCCTCTCCGGTGAATCCGTCCAGGAGCGCGGAGGGGCGGGCTCAGGCGGGATTCGGCCTTTTCGCCTTGGCCAGACCCTAACTTGGGCTCCTCGGTTCCACCTTCCCAGTTGCCTTTTGCTTTTGTTCCAGACCTCGCCTCTTTCTGCTGGGAAGCCCTTGCTTGCGAAGCTGGTAACGAGCCGCTTACCAGTGGGAGCGGACAAAAAGCGTTAGCACATCCATACATCCTTGAAATTGTGAGCTGAGAACCATCCCGATGCAGGCCGGTTTCTGAAGGAAGCCTCCGTCCTGCGCGTGCGGTCAGCCCTTAAATTAAAAGCTCCCGTCAGCTGTGGGAGCTGTTTGGGCTGCACGTGGTTGGTGCTCAGTGATAATTACTCGAAGGGCTCTCAGCTCCCTCCCTCCTTCCTCCTGGCCTGGCTGTGGAGTTACGGAATCTGTCTTACACCCACTGAAGCGGTCAGGTGCCGTAGCACGGGGCCCTTTTCGTGCTGATTTCGCATCTAAACGTGGCGTGATCATATAAGAACCACGTCTCTCATCTGTAATAACTTCCCCGTTGCTCTGCCTGAAATAACAGAGAGGGAGAAGCCTAACAGTTTGCAGCCATGCAGTAATTTCTGTCAATGCTTTGCTTTTTAGGTGGAATTACTTTTTCCTCTATGATGGTTCAAAAGTTAAGGAAGAAGGAGATCCTACAAGTGCCGGGATCTGTTATTTTTATCCTTCTCAGGTAAGGTCTGCTTTTATTGCAGTGCCTGTAGAGCAGTGCCTGTGTTGTGAGTCAGTGCTGATAGTTCTGCTTCGGGAACTGAAGGAATTCTGCTTCCAGGCGGAGCTTTGGATTAATTCTTATTTAGTATTCACAAATGCGTTAAGCACACTCATGCAACTGGAACCAGCCGGGGTGGTGCTGCACGGGGCTCCGTGCACAGACGTCCTCGGGCTCCTGAGGCTGGGCACGGCGCTGTTGCACCCTGCTCCCTCGCCGCAGATTCTGGTCAGTGGAGTCCTCCGGCAGAGCCCAGGTCTGTTCCAGTGACGTGAATAAATACACGCGAGGGATGAAAGTGCCCCTAAATAAGCCCTAGGCCCTCGCGCTGCACGAAAAAAACCAGTCCAGTTATTTTTTCCCCAGAAATTCACCTGTGCCGCTGCATTTGATTTATAATTGAATTGAACTTATAATTCATTTTATTTATGCCTGCATACAGTAGTGATTTTTTTTTTTTCTAAGTCCTTTTAAAAGAAAAAAACCCCACCAAGTCTTTCTTTCCCACCTTCCTCGCCAGACTCTCCCCGACCAGCAGGAACTGCTGTGCGGACAGATTGCCGGAGTGGTGCGCTGCATGACTGAGATTTCTGGAGTTCCTCCAAGCCTCATTCGCCTGAGGAAGCTCAAGTTTGCAGTTGTAGTGGCTGGAGACTATCTGTGGGTGAGCCCAAGAGATCTGGCGGCAGGCACAGAGCTGCAGCTGTGAGAGAGCCCGAACTCCTTCACCAAACAAAGAGGGCTTTTTTTTCTTTCCCGCGGTATGGGCTGCACGCAGGCCGGGGGAGAGCTAGGGCGGGAGCTTGCAGTGCACAGCTTTTCACTGCAACGTAACTTAGATTTTGTTTGCCGCAGCCTACAAGCGTCTGTCGTGGCAGTCACTTCAGCGGTTCTGTAAAAAGCTCTGCGTGCCTCGTCCGTGTGTCCGTACCTGACGTGTTTTCTTAAAACGTGCCTGGCAGCGGCTGTAGGGCATCGAGCTCTGCGTCGTTGCGTCTGGCTGTGGGTTACTGGTGATGACTAGGAATGGGATTCTGGGTGCTGTGGTTTGCAATGAGGACTTGGTCTCCCTGTTTGGTAGTCTGACTGCTCTTTCCTTCTAACCCCCGGTATTCCCCGCTGCAGAGCTTTGTCAGTGCCAACAGATGTTCAGTACATAAAGAACAGCCTGCGGCAGTCGTGACAAAAATGCCCCAAACCGTGCCCTGGAACCTGGGCCAGGACCGGTCAGACCTAGTTAATTGGCAGTGCTGTTCCAGCTCGCTGGGCTTGCTCTGAGGCAGAAGGCCTCGTGCTTCTCCTGGCAACTCAAAAATGAAATGAAGCATCTTCATTGCTGTAAAGAACAAGTTAATTTGAGTATTTTTAAGTACTTGGTTTCAGGAAAACGTTCTTAGCTATCAGAGCACCGAGCTAGGTCATCTAACGTGGGAAGGGCGTGTGTCTAAAACGCTGGATTTCTGATATCATTTATTTATCCCCTCTGTGCCAGGACTCTTCTGTGGGTATATTTGAATTTCCTTTTCATCTGACTTGTGAATCCGGGGGTTGTTTGCCTGCCACAGAACTGCTCGCTCGCCTTTGATGCCATTTGGAAGCGATAAGAGCTGTTCTCACCTGCTGTGCCTGGGTTTTTGTCAGTAAACATTCTTCATTCATGGCTTTCTGTATTGAAGGTGCTGGGCTGTGCCGTTGAGCTCCCTGATGTCAGCTGCAGGCGGTTTCTGGAGCAGCTGATCAGCCTCTTCACCTTCTACAACGGACCTGTGCACCGTGCCTACATGGTAATTAAAGATCAGCAGCCGTGTTTCTGCCTAGGAAGAGATCTTAAACGCTTCCCATATGGCCGCGCTCTGCCCAGGCTCACACGTGCTGACGTGTTCCCTTACACTGCCCTCCTACTGGTGAGGGTCAGAGCAAGCTCACGTACCAAAGAATCGGGACCCGGGAAAGCGTACGGGCCCATCCTCCTTACTGCGCCGAGGTAGTGTGGGTGTCTGCTAGAAGTCTTGTAGATGTTCAGTCCAAAGCAGTCTCCTCTCGATATCATCTTCCTCCTTATCCTCACAAGATCTGTCACTGGCAGGCGCTGTCCCCGGTTGATCGCATCTAACCATCCGGAATGCATTAAGGCCTGTGCAGCAACAGCCATCTGCAGTTTTGTTGTCCGCAGGCATTTCCTCAGGAGGAACTGAGTAGGCAGTGGGACAGATACATTGAACATATCCAAAGAAACACCAGTGACCTCCACAAGATTTTCAACTCTCTCTGGAATCTGGACAAAACCAAGGTAAAAGCCTGGCCACTGCAGTGTCTGGCTCTAGAGCTGCCTTAGTGCCAATGCTTCTGTGTTTATTTGCTGCTTTACGCATTTCCTAGGATTCTCTGGCCTAACTTCTTGTGGTTCTCCTTGCCTAGGTGGACCCCCTGCTTTTACTGAAAGCAGCTCTCATCTTGCAAACTTGCCAGCGGTCTCCCCATGTCTTGGCAGGCTGCATTCTCTACAAAGGCTTGTAAGTAACCAGGCATTACCCAAAGGGTTAACCTGCCCGTTAAATCCGCCCCTTCCCAGGGCTGTGATCCCGGAGTGCATCCAGGGAGCAGAGCCAGGGCATGAGCTGTACCCACAGGGCTGCTGTGACAGGGACGTTAATGCTTCAGGCACGGTAATCCCTGTCTGCTGGTGCATTTCAAAGAGGATGAATGGTTATTCCCGTGTATCAGTAGGAGCAATGGAAGCATGAAGGAATTCAAGGACTGGGTTTTAGTGGTAAAGTGCTGTCTTTGACATTCAGCAGGACGTGAAGACTGAACTTCTTGGGCTCTTTAGGTGGAAGTCACCAAGAAAAAGAATGGTGTGTGAATGTGATTTCTTTCCTCTTCGTGTACTCTTCGCAGTCTTGCAAACACAGCGCACGTGTGCGTGTCTGTATTTATGTGTTTTTGACTGACTCGTTGGCCAGGACCGCTGTCTGTACTGGTAGAAAGTGCACAGAACAAAGAGCCACAATTTCCCACAAAAAATGCTGGCTTCTTCCAGCCTGTCATAGCTGAAGGTGCTGCAGATGTGGCACTGAATGACATCAAGGAAAGCCTCAAAGGCGCCCTTGAAAGCCAGGAGGTGGGGGATTCTGAGAGTTTCTTGGCCATAGCTTCCAAGCACCTTTTCCCTTTGGCACTTTCCCTTTGACCGTTCCTTTAGCACCTTTTACGAGCGCTGGAAATACACCACAATGTGTGCATCTTCCCAGGTCTGGCAGAGGCAGGCCAGGCATTTTTAAGGGAAAGATCTTGTATGTGCAAGCAGGACACTGAGCACGAGTCGCTGCAGCACCTTAAAGCTGGCACGTGTTGCAGTGGAAGCGGACGTCTGACTTGAGAATGGAGCCTTGTCCTGCGTCTGCCCGTCACCAGTGCGTGTGCGTCTCGTTGTATCGCTGCTCTGGTAGAGATTTTTTTTTTTTGCACCACGTCATCAGAGTTCTCTGAATTCTGAATCTTACTACAACACTGCAAAGGGCGTTGTAATGGAGTTAAACTTCTCCTGCTTTAGAGTCTTTTGGAGAATCTCCAGACTGGGGATCCCAACAAGGCTTAAACAGAAAGACCTTTGGAAGCCCTGTCCGAGGGGCCTGTGCTGCAGTACATTGAGTGCTAGTCTTTCCAAATCTTCTCCGCTGCCCCCAGCTCTCCATGGGGTGGCAGGAAGCCTGCATGGATAGGCCTGTTAGGTCTTGACTCAGCAAAACCAGATTTGTTGGTCCAAAGTAAATGCCAGCAGGCGGTTTTCCTGAGTTTGGAGTGGAACCCAAGAACCCAAAGAAAATAGAAAACAAGAGCCCTGATGGTCACCCAGCTTGTGTTCCCCTTGTCTGGCAATGTGTCAGCTCCTGCCCATGTCTGGGGCTGACCCTTCAACCCTTGCAGAGTGTCTGGCAGGAGCGGGAGAGGTGGGTGCAGTAGAACCTTAGAGGCTCCCCCCAAAATCGCCCAGCTGTGAAATGGGGCCCTCGGCACTGTCGGCTCTGCTCAGAGCACGAGGGGAAGGCTCACGTGAGCACTGCTGCTGGCTCTGCCTTGTCCTGAGTGGTGGGAGTCCATGGCTGAGCCCTGGGAAATGGAGCTCCGCTCACAGATGACTTTGTTTTGTCCTTTTAGGATTGTGAGCACCCAGCTGCCACCTCCTCTCACTGCCAAAGTTCTCCTCCAAGGCAATGAGTTTCCGGGCCAGGTATGTTGCTAAACACGTTGCCCGCATGCAGATACCCGCTTCTGAGGATGCGGTGTGGGGAGCTCTTGTCACAGAAATCTGAAGTGTGCCATTACTGGGAAGGACAAATATTGATGCAGATGCTAAAAGCTTTTGTTAGTTACGATTGAGTAAGGTTTCAGGACTTCTACACTAGGAATTTGCTTTTTGGTTTTGGTCTTTAGGTTACTGAATCCATGAGTTCTCATGTATGTGATGTTTTGATTGGCTTTTGACCCAAGTTCAGGTATTTGGTGTTAAATATACACACAGTGAATGCCTGAAAGTGACAAATAGATCCATTTTCGTTTGCATTAAAATTTGTCAGAAGTAATTATTTGTGTGGTTCAAGAGCTACAAAAAAGCCATCAGGATCCAGCTATGACTGACGACTCTGCGCTTACTCTGGTTCAGTGAACCAAGTTTTTGTGCCCTGAGCAGGCAGTAGTGGCAAATCGTGGTATTTGTCCTTGCTTTCGGGAGTACTTTGGTTCTTGGGAAGCCCCCTTGACTCCGAGGGCTACCTAAGGAACAAATCACTGCCCAGCATGGTAAACCGGTCGCAGCGTCTGCTGAAGGGGATGGTCTGGGGTCTGCTGTAGTCGCAGGGAGGCTGAGGAGGCTGGAAGAGATGTCCTGGTGGCACTGATGGCAAGTGTTGAGTCGTGCCACAGAGCTGATTCTTGGCTTTTCTTTCAGAGTGAGCCTGGAGGTGAGGAGCAGCGGGAGCCTGGTGAGCATCCAGCTGCAGAGTACTGGTTGCCAAGTGCACAGCAGCAGCATATGGGCAACCCTCCGGGGGCTGCGTTCTCTGCAGCGAGAGCACGAGCTGGTTCTCTGGGATCCATGTCAAAGCTCCTGCTGGATGCAGGAGTGTATCCCTGAGGGTGTTGCTGCCACTAGTCAGCATGTGCCAGTGGGTGTTGTGTAATCAGAACTAGTTCCTTCCTTTGGCTAAGCAAAGGAGTTTGCTCTTTTGGGTTTAATTGTCAGTTCTGCAGATTCCCTACATGCCTGCTTTAATTCCAGTTATCCGTGTGCCTACTTGGCCACTGACGGAGCCCTGAAAACAGATGGCTGATGCTTTCAGTCCAAACCTTCAGTCATCGTTTTTGAGCATCAGTTTATAGATATTCTGCCAGGATGGTTAGGGAAAAAAAAAATACACTAAGGGAAAATTTAACTGTGTCGGGCATTAAGTGTATGAGGAGGATGGGAAAATGCTGCCTAGTCAGACGTGGTCAGTTTGTGGTGACCCAGGGTATGAGATGATAGCATGCCTTCTCCTCCTGCTGACGCCCTTGGGCTGATGGAGTCTGGCTTCTGTTCTTTATGCTGGGGCTTGTTAATTTAATCCTCAAACCTCCATTGCTCTTGCAGATTCTCCGTTGCCGCAGGGTGTCTGTATCATCCCGGTATTCCTAACAGAAGATGAGGTCTCAGTGCTCCGAGACTTTCCCATGGAGTGGATGACTGGGTAGGAAATCAGCCTGACACGTAGAGAGGCCATTACAGCATGGGAGCTGACGTGTGGCTCTGCCCTCGCTAGCCCTTGTTAGGGTTTTCTCTGATGCTAACTCCAGCTCTGCCATCCGGCTGGTAAAGCTGCCCGGGGTCTTTCAGGCTGGACTGGATTCCTGGTGTCCATATCTCTGTTGTGAAGCAGCCTAAAGCTGAACTGTTTCCCAAGACCAACTGCGATGCTCTGTTGTTTCTCAGCTCGCAGCGCTGCCCTTGTCCTTTGTACGTAAGGGAGTGACATTCCCAGGAGTCTGCAGTGGAAGAGGCCTGTGCTCTTCACCTGCGTTAGACCTCAGCCCATCCTTTTCCGACGTAGATGCTCTGCGTAGCATAGGTCAGCTGTTGAACATTACCAGGAGGCGATAGTGTTATTGGGTATATAATAACTCGAAACAGATCCTACTCAGTAGTTTAATCAACTTGTCATCTCCCGCTAGGTCATCCATGTCCCCAGCAAGCCCTAAAGGAGAGAAGAATGCTCTCCGCTCCCATGCAGTTTCAGAATCAACAGCAGATTATGAAAACCAAGACCTGAATAATATCTCTGTGCAGGAGTCCCCTGAGCAAGCTTCAAGCACAGCTACACCAGAAGACGCTGTGCAATCAGGCAGCCTTGCAAACACGGGTCCTTTGAAGGGCTTCCCCAAAATGGAAGCCAGTGCAAAGAATTCTCCAACTACAAAGCTGAGCAGCCCAGTAAGCAGAAGTTCCGAGCTCAGTAGAAAAGCGTTCTTCCCATTAGAGAGGGACGCGAAGCAGCTGCCAAGCCCTTCCGAGCTCCACACTGCTGAATGTGCTCAAACTACAGCTCCGTATCTGGAAGGCTTTTACTTCCCAAACCCTTACGCCCAGGAGCAGGAGAGTCAGAGCGTGGGGAAATCCTTTGTGGACTCTGGTGCTGAACAACGCAGTTTCCAGAGTTACCCCACAACCAGTGGCAGTCCAGCTATTTGTTCTCCTGCCCAAGAGTTGGGCAGAAGGAAATCAAGTGAAGAAGATGAGCAAGGGACTATGAGCCAAGATAGCGTCTCTGGAGAAAGCAGTGGTGCAGCTGGTGGCAACGTGCGGGGTTTGGATTGTCCAGCCCCTCTACAGTCAGGGCTCCAAAGCAGGAGTCAGCCGCCAGCTGTAGAGGCTCAGCAGAGCCTGCCCAGTGACCCAGCAGAGAACACACACTGTCCCCGGCGCGGGGAGAGCGGCTGCCCGCCTGCGGTGGACGGTCTGGGAGCCCACGCTGGTGTGGAGTCCGGCGAACAGTGCAAACTGGTTAAAATGAGCTTGTATGTTCACTGTATTAAGGGGCTCGTGCTCTCCCTGCTGGCTGAAGATCACCTCCGAGAGGACCAGAGCGCCGCTGAAGATGTGGTAAGTGGAAAGCTGCTCCCTGCCTGCAGGTAGGCTCCCTGCTGCCCGCCCGGTGCTGGGGACAGGGGTTACACCTGAGGTGTTGGATCGCGCTTCCCGTCTCTTTCCTCACCTGCTCCGTGTTGTGCAAGGCAAAGCCATTTGGCTTAGGGCTCAGCACCACCACCAAAGCTGCGTGGGAGGTTGTTCGCAAACGTAAGGCAGCGAGCCCGAGAGGTGAGAGCGTTGTCTCACAGGCGACTCCTGTTGCCTGTTGTTGTCTGACAGTGCCAGCGCCGGAGCGGAAAGTGTAGGTGTGACCGTCAGACAGCTCCGCGGGCTGCCAAAGGCCTGTGCTGGATTTGGGATTTGTTGGGAAACCCCGTCAGTTTTGTAGTGCTTTTTGGAAAGCAAGGTTTGTTCTCTGTTTAACCTTCACTTTGCGTGTCACAGCTTCTCGCTCTGGAAGCTCCAGGGAGACGTGTCTGGCAGCGAGTCCCGAAGCGTTTCCGTTCCACGTGAAAGTCTGGCTGTCTGCATCCCCAGCCTGCTCCTCCCTGGCGCTGCTCTCCAGGGGCCGGAGCGAAGGGTGCCGTTTGGGCACTGCAGATAGGTGCTGTGCCCGAGCAATCCCCGTTTACTCTGCTGCAGGATTTGCTTGGGTGTGCAGGCTTCCCTGCCAAGCGTTGCAGTGCAGCTAATGGGGCTGCGGGGGAAGGACCTGCCGGCCCCCGGCGTTTCCCGGTGAAGCATTAGTCTGCAGAGCTGCTGCCTGGCCTCTGCTTCCCTACCAGGGAGCTGAGTCAAAGCTGCAGAGGCCCGTTTGATATGCCAGTTGCCATAGGAACAACCTAATTTCTTTAACCGGCAGACTGCAAGGTGGAGGGAAGCTCAGGCTAATGCTCGCTCCCAGCATTAGCAGAGCCTCAAGGTTACTCCTTTTACTTCCAAGCTTTGGGACTCGGAGGCTGTGGCTGTGACCCCCCCGTAAGCAGGGGGATGCCACCTCCGCGCAGCGTGTGAGGGTCGGCGTGCCCAGGAAAGGTTTGCTGCAAAATCCGGAGGTGCAGCCTGGCTCGGCCTTTTGCACCAGCCGTGGCACGTTGCTCTGTCCCCTTTTTGCTCGTTTCGAACGGGCGGCTGCACAACGGCCCCCACCCTACCGTGTCTCCTCCGGTTGCGGGGAGAGGGGGGGATGCAGGCAGGTCGGAACTGATGCTCTCGAGAGCTGAAGGTCATCCTCCTTGCACAGGTACCTTTGGCTTCCCTGGGTTTCCTCCGGTTGCGGCTCTGGTCTGGCCAGCTGGCAGCGCAGCTCTGCCGTGCTCGGAGGCGGTGCGGCTCCCATGCAGCACCCGTGGCTGGAAGCCAGCCCTCTGCTCTGCTGCACGTCGGACCTGCCCTGAGAAGGAGCGTCTGAAGGATGCGGCTAGCACGTGGAACGCCTTGCTGCGGGGGCTAGCCCTGCTAGTGACACGCTGCACGTCCTCCTCCCCCCAAACGCCTGGGCAAGACCAGCAGCGGGCCCAGCCCGGCTCAATCCGTTCAGTTCATTAAGTCTCAAGATCAAATGCATCGCATTTCAGTCCATTTTCCTTCATGTGTTGCCCCAGGGTTGACAAAGCCCTGTTCCGTTCAGGTTCCTCTTTTCCCAAACCTGCAGCTTCCATCTCGCATGCTCTTGCTTTGAATCTCATCTTAGCAAAGCTGTACTTGCATTTTAAGTGTGATTGGGTTCTTCTGACTACACCCTTCCCCTGGGTGCGGGTGTTTGTCACCTCTAGGAGAGACGCGCTGTGTGTCCCACCATCCCAGGAGGACGGGTGTTGTTCGAGGAGGTAGAGCTGGGCTCTGCTGCTGGCATCGTGGTGGATTTGAGGCGTAACCTCAGCTTCTCTGTGCCTTTGTTTATCTGTAGATTAAAAATGACCCTCAGCTCTCAGGGATGCTCAAAGCTTAGTTATAATTAACGTTTGTAGAATGCTTTGAGGCCCCCGAATAACACCAAAGAAGGGTAAAATATGCTACTTGTGCAGCCGAGGACAGCAGGCAGCACTGATCATCCCTCTGGGTTTCCAGTACAGGCTTTGCCTGCCGAGCAGGAGGCTTTGCGGGCTTTCGGGCCTGTCTTACCCCTTCATTTCATTGCACAGAAATGCAAACCTGTTCTGTGACCGGCGGGGTCAAGGGCAGGCCAGGCACTGCCCTCCTGCTGAATGGGGGCTTGATCCTCTCTGTGGCGGAGGAAAGCAGGCGGGCACGCTGGAGGATTATGGAGTTAATCTCCCCGCCGGTGCCGGAGGCCCCTCAGCCCTGCCCGAGCCCTGCCTGGGAGCCTGGGCTGCTCAAAGTCCAGTTGGGAAAGCAGCTCGGTGTTCACGTTAGTACCTTGCTGTGCGAATCCATTGCTCCGTGCTGGGGCTGTTGTTACCCCACAGGTGAGGCCGTTTCCTTGGCTTCTTTTTTTTTTCTTTTCACATCTGGTGACAGCGCAGTGCCTGCAGTCTGCAGCTGGCCAGAAGCTCCCTGTGGAGCTGGGGGCCCATTAGAAGGTTTACTCATGCCATGGGGAACGCTGCGGGCAATCAAACCCAGCCCGAGCGTCTAAAGCTGCATCCTGTGCTGTGCTGTCTGTCTGGTGTAATACGGGCTGGTAAGCGAAGGAATATTCCTTGCTGCGGCTGAAAGTCATGGCCGGGATGTGAAAATGCCCCCTGGAAAGTAATGTTTGATGGTAAATGAATGGAGTCTTGTGTTTTCCTGTAATGAGTAGCATGAGGTGGTTTAATGGCTTATTTTCAGGTTGGCGTGCCCTTTTCCAAGTCCCCGCCTCGCCGACTTGTAAGCTGGGAGACTCGTCTGCTTTCCTCCATGCCCAGGTTTCCCAGCCCTTCCCGGGTAGGAGCCTGGGCAGCAGAGCGTGGAGGGACCCAGTCCCTTTGTCATTGACCTCGGCCACCCCAGCTCCCTCCGGCACCTCCGTGGAGGTCTTGGCAAAGCTGGGTGTCTAACGCTTGCCTTTTTTTGCCCTGTCTGCAGTACCACAGCAGCCTGGCTTCTCTAAATGGCCTCGAGGTTCATCTGAGGGAGACTCTGCCCAAAGACTCCTCTTCCTCAGCCAAGACAACCTACAGCTTCACTCACTATGATTGCGTTCAGAACGTACTCACGGGTAAGCCTTCGTCTTCTGGAACAGCAGCCGCTTCGGAGGAGGGAATAAGGAGGAGAACAGGGTTTGTAGTAACCTTTCCTCATGCTTCAGGCAACTCCTCGGCAGCATTGCTTGCTATAACTCTTACCAAATAGACTGGATAGAAGGCCCTGCTGAGGAAGCTTTGTCTTCTGTGAGTTTATAATCTGCTGAAGGCTTGTTGATCGCTTTGTTTGGATGAGAGCCAGAGGCCGCTGGGAGATGGAGCAGCTGCCACTGGCGCTTGGCTCTGGAAGATGTCACTTGGGGTTCTGCTAAGGGCTAGGTCCGAGGACAGGGCTCAGCATCTCTTCAAACTCGACCTTCCTCCCCCTGACTTCATTCGTCAGCCTTTTGTTCCGCTGTACAACAGCCTGTGTGTCAGCCTTTTTTGGCTATGAGAAGCAGGAGCTGGGAACAGGTAGGAGCCAGCAGTTTGGAGACTGCTGTCCTGGATCGAGGGGTAGACATCGACACGCAGAAAGCCCTGTGCACGTATTGCTCCCGTTCGTGCTAACGTTTCCCTTTTTCGGCAGCCTCGCAGGCAGTGTCCCTCCTCTCTCCAGCTTAGAAGTAGTGCTTTAGGGAAAGAGAGAAACCCCCGTGATTCGAGGTAGCCCAGGTCTTGGGCCTTCTTGTCACCCCTCTGATGCGTGCGGTGGAAAGGGACACCGAGCTTTTGGGTTGTGAGTAGGCACAGTGCAAGCTGCCGACTAATTTGATTGAGGCCACACTGGGGCTCAGGCTGTCACCCCATCTCTGCTCTGTAGATATCCAGGGTCTGTGGGAGAGGTCCACAGCTGTAAATGGGGGCACGCTCCTCTGCAGAACGGGCTTTTAACACCCCCCCCTTCCTCCTGTTCTGCAGCCAACCTGCCCCATACGCCCGGCCCCCTGGATCGGCACTTCCTGAGAGCTGCTACGCTGATCCACTCCGACTTCAACCAGCTTCCAACTGCTTCGGAAATGATCATTAGGTAAGGTGTGCTTAGGACCCCCTCCCCTTCCAGGCACGGGAGTGCTGGGTGGCACACGGAACAGGCAGAAGGGGGGAAACCCCTTTTCGAAGGCCGGCTGCGGTTTGGCACGCGTTGTAACCGCACCGGTGTCTCTTGCCGAGGGTCGGGCATGTCGCCGTATTCCCTGAAGTTTGCTCTGTAGATGTGGGCCACTTAATATTCCGCCTGCGGTGTGGTCTGGGTGCGGAGAGGCTGGGATGGCACCGAGGCGGCTGAGCCGAAGGCACAGCTGAGTTGTGCCGCGGGTCTGGATTAAGGCACGCTGCTAGGGTATTGCCAGTTCCTGGCACCATAAGGTTCTAAGGCACAGCGTTAAATTTAGCTGTTCCTAATAAATTTGTGTCTCGGCTGGGAGCCAAAGGCACCCAGAGTTGGCAACCTAGATTTTGTTTTCTTGCACGGCCTGTTGGGTTGGAAACGCGCTGTAACGTGCGTGGCAAGCTCGACTGTAACGCGCCAGGCGAGATGGTCTTATCCCCGCCGTGGCTAAAGCTGGGCTTGCGCCGCAGCACCCCCCGCTCCCGTCTCTGCTTGTGTTGTGGGTGCGCAGAGATTCTGCTTGCCTGGCCGCGCTTGTTTGTCCAAAACACGATGAAATAAAGATGCTTCTGGGAATTACACTGTTTCACTTCCCCGGCGCAGCTTGCCAAGGGAATGTGAATCATGCATTTCAATGCTGGTGAGCTCCTTATTTAGCATGAGTTTGACTGGCTCCTTAAATCCTCCACCAGCTAAGCTGGCGTATTCTGTGTTGCCCCGAAAAAAAAGCAGCTCCATGTATGAATCAGACTGAGTAACAACATGACTAAAACTGCTTTCTTTAATGGAGAGTTGTCACAGAGGGTGTCAGCAAACATATCAGTCGCTGCTTTCCTCCGTCAGGGAGGAATGCAGCGTCCTTTGCTTTGCTCCCTGCCAGCCCTCTTGCAGGTAAATACTGAGTGGTGGGTTTTAACCAGCGACTTGAACTTCCGTGGTATCTTGACTGTTGTCCAAGCTTCGTCACACGTGTGACTAAACGGCCTCGTGTGGTTCCTGCTGCAAGGGTGCTGTGCTGGGATTTGCTTATGGACAGCAGCAGCGAGATGGGTTCCTCCAGGGAAGAAGGGGTGTTAGACACGAGGGGTATTTAACTACCAGCGCTGGATGTACTGGGCTGGGCTGCCAGCAAGGGAAATGCTCTGAGGATGGGCGCGGGCATGGGTGTTGATGCTGCTGAGAAGGTCCCAGAGGATGTGACACATGACGCTTTCTCTCTTAGGGTGCCAGGACCCTTGAGAAGGAGGGTCTGGTTCCCTGCTGCTGCCTGGTAATACACGGCAGGGTTTTGGTGCCCATTTTAGCTCTGCGTTCCTTTGCTCTGCTGAGACCTAAAACTCTCTCTCGGTAGCTGGGTGTCCAGTGCCACAAGCATCCCAATGCCCGGCCTGGTGAGTTGAAGGGAATCTTGCACAAAGCTGTAAATCCTGACCACTGCCTTCTCTCCTGCCCTGCTAGGAACGCCTCCACGGCCGTGTACGCCTGCCGGAATCCCGTCCAGGAAACCTACTTCCAGCAGCTGGGCGCTCCGCTCCGCAACTCGGGTGTTCCCAACCCTCACGACAGTGCATTCAGCTTGCCGAGCAAGGCCAAGCAGAAGCTGCTGAAGCACGGAGTGAACCTGCTCTGAACTGCTGCACTGAGGCAACGTGCCGCAGCCCGTCCTGAAAGTTAGCTCACCTCTGATAAGTAAAATCTGAAAGCCATTTATTCTGCAGGAGGCTCTGTGCTGCACCGATGGGGCCTGCAGCCTGCCTTGCCTGAGCAAGGGGTGCTCTTAGCGCCCTGTTCCTGCAGCACGCTCCGTGCTAGCGCAGGGCATCGTTGCCATTAGCACTTACCAAAGACTGCGGATAGAACATAGCTGAGGTGGGGTGCTTGGTTTACATTGAATCTAGGACTGTTCATGGCGCTCTGCTGCCCTAGGCAGAGACTCCTGGAGTGCCTTGACCTAAAGCAAAACCTCTTCTTGCTCTAAGCTACGCAGAGGCCGGGCTGCTGGGCAGTACTGGCTTTCGGAGACGGCAGTCAGACACTGCACCTGCCTGGAGTTCTGTGCCTACGCTTGCCCCGGTCAGACTTGGGCTTTATTTATATCTCTTCATCTATAGAAATGATCCCCTGCCACAACATAACGCCTTACCTCGATTAACAGAGCCTTCATGTCCTCAGACTAACTGGAATAGAACAAGTGCTGCAAAAACTCTTAATCCTCCTACGGGTGCCGTCAGGAGGTTTTTATCCCGTAGCTGAATTTGGGAGATCCTTGCCCCTCCAGGCATGCCCCATCGGTGGTTGTGCGGCACAGCGCTGCCTTCCCCGCTGCCCCCCGTGCAGCTGCACCCGCCGGCCTCGCAAGGGGCCGCGGCGATGGTGGTGGCACGAATGCGCCGCGCCTCCCGCCTGCTCCTCTCCGGCTCCCTTCCTCCCTCCTGCCGGAGCACCCTGCTCCTCCTCCTTGCTCTTGCTGCTCAGTTTGTCTCTGCTCTGTCGACAGAAGGGGCAGGCGGGAGCCCCTTAGGCTAATGGGACCAAAGAGGTTTTGTAGCTCCTGGCAGCTCTTCTCCTGCCGCTCAGACAGCGGCGTGGCCCCTCTGCGCGGTGACGGCCGCCTGGACCTGAGCGATGGATACCTGCCTCTGTCCGGGCTGTGTTGGAGAGCCCGCTGCTGTTACACACACGGCACTGTGGAAATAAAAGGGAGTCTCCGAGACTCATCCGAGCGCTGCGTGTCAGTGGTCAGGGTTCCGCTTACTGCTTGGTTGTCGCATTTGTGATTCCTGGTGTGAGGGTTTGGGGTTGGGTCACCCCCGTACCCCCAGTTAGCTCCTCGCCGAGGGCGAGTGCCTGTGGCGGGGGGGTTGAACGGGTGATGCCCGTTGCTTCGATCACTCCTGCAGAGCAGCGACTCGTCAGGGTCTCGGATGACTGCTAACGGTAGGTGTGGTCCCGGCTTTACCGCGGCGTGGGGGGCAGATTGTGTCAGTGTTAGGGCGCTCCCAGGAGCTGGATGCGGTAAAGTCACCATCGTCGCAACTTCTTGTTCCACGCTGACGGCAGGCAATTCCCGAGGTAGCTCTGCCGTCGCAGGGCTCCTCTGCAGACCTTGGCTGGGAGATTCAGTGGACTCGGGAGGAAGAGCCCGGGGCTGGCTGGGCACCGAGTGCCGTCTGCCTCCAGCTCCGGCAGCTGAGGGGGTGTTTCAGCGTCAGGAGAGCTGTGCGCTGCTGCTCCCTGCTCCTACTTCAGGGCAGGTTTAGGTTGGACATTAGGAAAAACTTCTTCACCAAAAGGGCTGTCAGGCTCTGGAATGGGCTGCCCAGGGAGGTGGCTGAGTCCCCATCCCTGGAGGGATTTAAAAGAAGGATCGATGAGGTGCTTGGAGACAGGGGTTAGCAGTGGGATGGCAGGGGTAGGGGAACGGTTGGACTTGATGATCTTAAAGGGCTTTTCCAACCAAAGTGATTCTATGATTCTACTGTCCTCCCGGTGGGGGCTGTAGGGGAGGAACTGCTCTGCACTGAAGAGAGTCCCGATGATGTTTGTGAAACATCATTGGGAAGGCTGAGCTACAGCCACCCAGGAGGCCTCCTGCCTCGGTGGTACCCCTGCAGAGGGGGGCACAGGGAAAGGCACTGCTTCCCCAGCCTTGGTTCTGGAGCGGAGCCTGGAGAGGCACCGTGTAGGTGAGGGATGAGGTGGTGGGGAAGACGGCTGCGTGCTCCAGCCCTCTTGCCATGCTCTGGGCTCCTCTGCCGTGCCGAGCCAAGATCTCACCCCTCTGCTAGGTGCTGCTCTGTCTGTCTCCTCTCTGCACCCTCAGCAGCCCTTGGTCCAGGTTCCCTCCGCGATGCCCGGGAGGCAAGGAAGCCTCGGAGCGCCCGGAGGAGCAGCGAGGCAGCTCCAGAGGGCTCTGCCTCCCCGAGGGGGATCCTGCTGCCTCCTCGCTGGGTGTTTGGGGAAGCGGCTGTGTGCTCTATCAGGAAACGCGAAGAAGTTGAAGGAAAAGCCTGAGAGGGACAGGAGGGAGTTTTGGCACAGCAGCAAAGCACAAAATAGACGCTTTTTGCCTGCTGCCGTCAGGAATCTTCCACTACAATCTGCTGTGCCGTCTGTCGGCAGCGGAACAGCTGGGGCGGCTCCGTTCCCTTTTGCTTCTTGAACTGCATCTGGCCACCAAGCCCCGTTTCTGTCCTTCGGTCGTTAAGAGGAAAGTTGTCTTGGGGTGGCGCAGCAGGGAGCTCCGGGCCCTTGACTTAATGGCCGCGTTGCGGAGAGGATGTTTAAAATTGGCCGTTTCCAGTATAACGAGACACGGAGCAGCTGCTGCCCTGGCCGTGTCCTGTCGGAGCGTGCGGGAGCGCTGCTAACGAGGGCCCGGGGCCTCACGCTGGGCGATTTCTGGCCTTGCCAAGCTGGCTTGTGCCCGGGGCGATGTCGGGCGCTGGGCAGTGGGGCAGCCCTGCACCCTCCGGGTGAAGCTGCCTTCGATGCGTCAGCGCAGGCAGCCCGAGGCGTTTCCCGAAATGGTTTATTTGCAGACTCTGCGGCAGGCTGGTGGCCCCGCTGCGGCGCCGGGGGGCTGGCGGGTTGGGGGCTGCCCGTGGTGCTGGCTGGTGAGGGTCTCCGCTGCCTGGGCATGGGCGGCACGGCTGTAGCCTGCAGGCTGCCAGGCTCCGTGGTGCCGGGGCCGGAGGGGTATGGTAGAGGCAGGGCGATCCAAAGCAGACACCCCCCGTGCTCCTGGGCAGCGTGGGCTGTGGCTGGAATCTGGGCCAGGGAGGCTGTAACCGGTCAGCAGTGCCATGGGGCTGGGTATTTTAAAGCAATGCCCTCACTCACCGCATCGCTGGCAAATTCATCCCGGGCCCATCCCCTCCTCCCTCCATGGAGCTCCTGCTTTTTTCCAGCATTTCTCCCCACCGGCAGCAGGCTGAGCCCCTGGGGTAAGCGGGACCCAACCCCTCTGTGTTTTGCTTGGCCCTGGAATAGTGACACCAGCAGGCAGAGCCCATTCTGTTTTCAGCACAACTGTTTATTGATAATCTTTGCTTATCCACTGTATGAATGTTACCAAACTGCAGGACAGTTACCAAGCCAGCCTGCGTCCTCAGGGTCTGGTTCCAGGTACTCAATGCGTGTAGAAATCATGCACGTCAGATATTCTGTAACAAGACAGGTGTAAAAAATATCTCGGATGTATTTGAAATCTCTGCCTCATCACTGAAAAATCTGTAAAGAAATCGTAGGGGAGCGGGGCTGCATTCCCCCCCGGGCAGGCGCGGGGGCGAGCGGTCCCCAGAGCCGTGCCGAGGCCACCGAGCCCGGCGGAGCCGCTGCCCAGCCCGAGGACGGTGGTGAGCACCCATGACATGCTGTGCTTCACGTGGAGCGTGTTATAAACCATCTGGGGGCTCTGTACCCCCAAAAAAACCCTGGATACTGGGTGACTTCAGGAAAAGCGTGTTGGCTGCTGGGCGGGCAGGCATCCCGGGGGGCGGAGGGCTCGTTCCTTGGGCTGCAGAGCTGGGCACCCCCTGCCTTTGGAAACCTCACCTTTGCCATCAGGTGTGCGTGAGCTGCCCCTGTACAAAAGCCCTGCGTCGCGTTCCCAGTGCCCCCGCGGGGGCCTCCCGGCTTCAGCCGCGAAAACCGAGGGTTGCAGATAAAGCGAGGAGGGGATTTAGGCGATCGATAAAGCCCTTGGATTAAAGAGCAGGGCTCAATGTGTGCTGACCCCTCGGCAGGGTGCACGTCGGGGCGCTCCTGGGCTTGCTGGGGCTGGGGGCACCCGGGAGGGGAGCCGGGGAGCCGGCGGCGTGCTCTTCTCCCCGCCCGTGGGGCAAAAAGGTTTCAGGAGGCTGGGGGGCTGTGGAGCCGCGGGCCGGGGTGCTGCTGGCATGCGAGGGGGCAAGCGGGAGCCCCTGGGCTTGTGGTGCGGGAGCTCTGTGCGGGCAGAGCGCTGCCCTGCCTGCGCTGCCTGCGCTGCCCTGCCCTGCCTGCGCTGCCCTGCCTGCCCCAGCCTCAGCAGCCCCTGCCCCGGGGGTGCTCTGCGACCGCTGCAGCCCCCAGCGTCCGTCCATCCGTCCGTCCATCTATCCAGGGACTGCAACTAGGACAGGGGCAGGCTGAGCACAGCGCTGGGCTGTTTGGCTGGTTTGCTGGTTTGGGGTGGGGGGGGTGTGTGTGTGTGTGTGATGTTTTGATGGCCACGAGAAGTTTTACATGATTACATTCAAACAAACACCCTTGGCTTTGTTACTCTACTTCTGAACACCGCAAAACACAGTAGCAACATAACACGTACGAGAGTGGCGCTGCAGCTAACCACGGCGGGGAGGCGATGCGCGGTCGTGGTGGAAAATAATCCCTGAAGCCGACGATGGAAGGAAAGAGATGGGCGCGGATACACGTCGCGGTTTCCATTTACAAGAGCCGCCGGGAGGGAGGACCCCGAGGCCGTGTGCTGGGAGGAAGCTTCCAGTGCGGCAGGCGCCCGCATGCGGCGCCGGACCCGCGGCGGAGCCGAGCCGGCACGGCCGCCCGCTGGCTGCCCTCGAACCCACGACACCGGGCAGCACCATCATCGTCCCGGGGCGAAGATAAAGTCGAGGGCTTGGCGCTCCGCGGCAGCGACGTTGGGGTGCCACAGGTCCACCATGAAGACCACGCGGGGACCCTCCTCCGGGGGACCTGGGTGGGATGCAAGCACGGGGTGAGGCCGTGCCCCTGCCCTACGCCCACTGGAGAGGCCAGCGCTCGCCCCGGCGCGTGGGTGAGGGGCTCCACCCCGGGGGGGCTGCTCCTGCACCCCAGGCAGAGCGAGCACCCAGCGGCATGGCCGGGAGGCGTCTGCCCAGTGCAACCCCAGTAAACACCACCTGCTTACTGGGAGCCCAGTGCGCCCCAGGGCATGGTGCTCCCTGCCAGGGCTCAGGGCGGTCAGAGCCGAAGGTTTCCCGTCACCGGCAGCAGGCACGGTGCTGAGCTCGCCCCCCCCGCCGCTGCGTCTCGGAGCTGTGCAGGGAGCTGCTGCTGTGCTATTCCAGCCTTCCCGGCCCCGCTGCTCCGCGCCGAGCTGCAGGGTTGATGTGGGAGCAACAGCTTTTGTTCTCCCACTCTCTTCACACGCTCCCCTGCGTAAAACAGCTCTGCTTGCTGCTTTTATGGCATCGGCGACTGATGCCGGTTAATCCGGGAGAGCTGGAGCAGAACGGCCTCCGTCAGCCATGAGAGAGGCAACAAACCAGGCCGGCGCGAAGCTTTCCTCCCTGCCCGGGAGGCACCGGCACCGCTGGCACGTCAGCGCTGAGCTGCTGCCTTGCAACGGGGCTGCTGCGGCGAGCAAGGGCAAGAGGATGCCCAGGCTGTCCGCACCGGAGCCCGCGCCGTCCTGCGAAGCCCCGGGGGACGAGGGAAGCCTTTCTGTGCCGGCTGCCGTGGCAGGGAGAGGATCCCCGGGCTCTGTGCCGCGCTGGCAGAGCTGGGGCCAGGCTGCAAGCAGGTCAGGGCGGGAGCGAGCCCTGGGGGAGGCTGAGGAGGGGGCTGCAGGGGCTGCACTGGGCGAGGGGCACTGGGATGCTCCCCCACCCCGCAGCAGCAGGGAGCACGCGTGATGGGCAAGCCCCACCACGCCAGGACCGGGGGTGCTGCCCTCCCCGGTGCGAGCCAAGGGCAGCAGCGGTGTGACCCCCACGGGACGGGGGTGCCCCCAGCCCCGCAGACGCCTTGGCAGGAGGAGATCCGGGCGCAGTCGCCCTGCCTGCCCGCTCCTCCCCGGCCCCCCCGGCACTGGCGTCAGCGCAGGATGAGGCTGCGAGGCCGCGCGAGCCGCACGCTGTGCTTACCTTCGTGAAATGCCGTGTGCAGGAAGGAGTCGTCGAAGAGCAGGCAGCGGCCCTCAGCCCAGCACTGAGGCTCCCCCCCCACCACCAGCTCGCAGTTGCTGGGTGTCTTCAGACCTTCGGGCACAAAGAGAGAGGACAGGGAGGGTCAGGGGGTGCTGCGCTCCCCGGGACAAGGGAGCACCCTGGGATGCGCATGGCGAGCTCCACGCTGCTGCCGAGGGGTTGCTTCCCTCCAGAAGCAGAAGCAGCAGCAGACGCTGCGCTGAACTCGGCGCATGGCAAGGTCCAGGGTTCAAAACATGGGGCGTGTTTTGCTTTGGGCAAGCTGCCGCTGCATTTGCAAGCTGAACTCCGAGCCTGACGCAGCTCAGCCCCTGCCCGCTCCCTCCTGCCCCTCTCTCGCCCCCCGCTGCTGCAGGGCACCCCCCTGCAGCCGCTCGCTGCACCCCAACGAGCTCAGCGTGGTGGGCACTCGCTTTTGCACCAGACATGGCCAGCCAGTCCCAGAGCCCACAGAGATGGGGTGTACGCGGGGAGCCAGTTCCCTGGCGCGTTTTCGAGCTTCGGGAGCAGCGGCAGCGCCTGCCCTCTCCTTCCGCCAGCTCTGCTGCCATCGCCCTGCCCACCGCACGGCCGGGGTAGGAGGGAATGCTGAGCTGGGACTGGAGAAATGGGCTCAATTCCTGGCTCTGCCACAAGCTCCCCACTTGACCTTGGATCACTCAGCATCGGCCTTGTCTCTCGGTCCCCACCCGAGCTGCTGCAAGGACAGAAATCCAGGGGAGGGTTGCAAAACCCTCCTAAGGGACGAGGCTCTGTGAAGGGCCACATGAAGAAGGACAATCCTAGAAATAAAAGCGGTCTTCTCCTAAAATACTAGCGCGAGTCAGGCCAGTGCGATGAGGGTTGATGCCATCGCCCCCTGCATCAGGGACGTCCCCCCTCCGCAGCGCCGGGGACCGCTGGAGCTGGCGCAGAGTCACCCTGCCCCGAGGACGCAGCCGTGGTGGAGAAAGGGGTCAGGGCTCACGTGGCTTGCAAACGGTAACGATGCAGCAAACGAGCAGGAACGGATCTCACAGCGATGCCGAAACCAAGCGAGCGCAGCAGGGACTCCCAAGCTGCCCAGGAGAGCTGGGAGCAAAAAAAAAAACCAAACCTGCTCTGCTTTTCTAACGGATGGTTCAAAGCCTACGAAACCCAAAGCCATTTCCCTGCACAACAGCCTCAGCTGGAGATGCTCCAGCTGGAAAGGGGGAGCCGAGCAGCCGGGGAGGAGGCAGCCGGCAGCGCGCAGCCCATCCATCGCACCCGCGCCCCGGGGGACGCTGCCCTGTCCCTCCGAGGGGCAGAGCTGGCGCCTGGGCTCAGCCCTGCGTGTTCAGCAGAGCCGTATTGGGGTTGGGGTAAATCCGAGAGCGCGATGGGGCTACGCTGACGGCTGTTCTGCCTTTTCGGAGCAAGCTGGCCTGAAGGGGCTGGTTGTCTCTTGAACACATCCATGCCCGGACCACAGCGAGAGCCAAGTCCCCAGCACCGAGGTGGGGATGTCGGCGAGCGCACGAGCAGCCCATCGGCGTGCCCCGGGCACGGTGCCGTGTCCCGGCTGGAGGGCCAGCAGCCGCGGAGCAGATGGAGCTGGAAAACGTGGAAGGACAAGGGAATGACCCACATCACTCCCCTCCCCGGGGCGCGCGTGCTCCTGCTGGAGGACTGGCCCCAGCTCCACGCTGTTTGAGCCAGTCTGGACCTCGCCGGGCTGGCCCCCTCCCCAGAACCCCTCTCAGCCCCTTGCACCCGAGCGGGGAGAGCCGGCGGCCGGGCAGCGGGCTGCCTCCTGGCACCAGCAAGGGCAGGTCCCGGCTCCCCAGCGGCTCCCCAGGCCTGGAGAGCTCGTTGGATCAGCTCTGAAGACCGATTCCCACTCTAAATAAATGGCCAGTCACCGCCTGAGTGTGTTTACCCAAGAGAAGTTGGCTGAACAAGCGCGTTCAGTGTTTGCCAGCAGGGCCCGTGCGGTGCCTCCCCCGGCGCGATCTGTGCCGCTTCCAGCGCAGCAGCGTCCCGACCATCTGTGCCGCGTGGGCTCTCCCCATCCCGGGCACCCGCGGGGCGGGGAGCGCAGTGCCGCCGGAGGGGATACCCCGGGACCCCCCACCCCTCACTTGCACCAAAGCAGCATCTTTGCTCACATCTGCCCGCATCACGCGCAGAGCACCCGAAATCCCAGGAGGGGGGGAGCTGGTGGAGGGGCGGCGCTGGGAGACAGCTCGGGCCCTGGAGCAGCACCCCAGGCTGCCCCGCAGCTCGCGATGGGAGGCGGGGGTACCTGCAGAGCGGGGGGTGTTCGGAGACCCCAGCGCAAAGTCAGCCCCGTATCTCGCACCGGTGGGAGCCCATGCCTCCAGGTCGGCAGGAGGAGGGAGGCAAAACGCTCCTGCAGCCGAGCTGGGGACCCCGGGGAGGTCAGGCACCCGGGGGGACTGAGTGCTGGCCTCTCCTGGGGAGGCTGCTGCCGCTAAAGCCCAAAAACCTCCCTCGGGCCAAAGCAGAGCAGGCACCTGAGCCGGCCCCCGGGGCTGCAATTAGTGCCTGAATTTGGAGAGCACAGGGTGCAAGAGGCATTTTCTGGGGTCCAGCACCCAGGCGCGGCGGCAGGCCCCCACACCGCCCCCGGCGGGGACACCCAGCCACGATGAGCCACCCCGCTGGGCACTTACCTAGGTGGCAGCGGATGCGGATGTTCGTGGGTCCGTAGTGCTCGGCGATGACGGTGCCCGGGCTCAGCACGGAGATGCAGGCGTTCCCAAAGACATTGTTGGCAATGCAGGTGCGGAGGCTCCCGAGCAAGCGGTACGTCCGTGGGCATCGCCTGCAGTTCCTGGGCACGCACATGCCCTGGTTCACCAGGTAGAAGGTGAACCACTCCCCGCTGGGCGTGCTGTTCATTTTCCATCCTTGCGGCAGGCTGCAGTTTGAGAAAGCTTTGTAGAGGGTCTCAAACTCGCACAGGATGGTCTGGAAGTTGCGCTCCAGCAACTCCACGTCGTGCTTTTGAGCGTCCCGGGAGAAATAGGGCATGGTCGGCAAGTCCGGCAAGAAGAAGACTTCTGGCTTCTGGATGGACGGCCGGCTGTTGAGGTAGCGGCCCTGCTCGCGGATTCCCTTGTGGATCCTGCCCATGCCGGACCAGGAGTAGCGCTTGGCGTACTCCTGCAGGTTGTGGTAGAGTTTCTGGTTGAGCCCGTCGTGGTGTGTGCAGCGCACGCACTCGGGCGAGTGGCAGTAGACGTACCCGTTCTGCACGCCGTTGGCCTCGGCGCTCTGCATCAGGGCGTTGACGGTGGCGTAGGCGCGGGGCTGCTCCCGCCCCACGTGGTAGCAGTACCACACGAAGAGGACCAGGAGGCAGGCGACGGCGGCGAGGGCGGTGGCGTCGCAGTCCCGGAAAGACTGGATGCCAGTGGCGATGAAATCCCGGAGTCCGTCCAGGGACCAGCTCCAGTCCATCAGCCACTCCAAAGACATGGTGGTGCGGCAGGCGGTGGGCGCACGCAGGGGGGCCGGGCGGTCAGTCCTCGTGGTCCTCAGAGGCACCCACACCATGCAGCTCGGCCGGGGCGCGGGGGGCGGGGGCTGCCATGGGGAAGCGGAGCTGCGGCTCTCCCCTGCACGCCCGGGGGCTCTGCATTGGCAGCAGCAGCCGGCAGCTCCCGGGGAGGTGGGTGGCCAGGCTGCCCGGGGGTCCCAGCACCGCAGGTCAGCAGCAACGTGCCCAGAGGGTCCCCTCCGGTGCTCCCGGGCTGATCATCCCAAAAGGCAGCGCTGGAGGGAGGCTCTGGGGAAAGAAACCCGGAGGTGTTAGGGAGGCAGTTTCCCCTTGGGGTCCCCGCGGGGGCTCAGTGCACGGGATGCAGCTGGGGCCGGGTGCCGGGGCTGCGTGGGGCACCGGCTCCACGGGGGAGGATGATGGATGAGGAGCCCTCCTCTCTGCCCAGGAGCCCAACATCATCCCATGCTGTGGGAAACCCCCACCCCTCCCAACAGCATCTTCCACAAATATCCAAATGGAAGGTAAGGGGGGGAGCCAGGCCCCTGGGCTCCCACTGCCCCAGGGCGACCGTCTCCCCCCCAGCTCTTCCCCTCCTTTCTCTCCTCCATTGCTGCCGTATCAGGTCTGAAATGTGGCTGATAAGGCAGAGGGGCAAAGCTGGGAACAGACGCTTAACAGCCCTATCTTGCAGCACATCAGTTTATCCCCTCGATCTAAATGCTCTGAACTGGCTCTCCCTCCAGAGACTGAGCCGAGAGCCCCCAGCCCGCCCGGTGTCCCCGGCCAGCCTGGCGGTGGTGGCAGGTCAGGGTTGGCTTGTTTGGTCTTGACCAACTAGAGGCTACGGGCTCGCGGGTGACAGGAGCTGAACGCAATGGCCCGCACGCCTGGCCCAAAGAGCAGAGCCTGTCCTCCCTCCCCGGGCAGGGGACAAGTCCCCTCCACACCCAGCAGCCACCCTGTCCCATCCCCAGTGACCTCTGGGCAGGTCTGTCCTGCCTCACCAGCACAGCTCTTGGGAAAGCAGCTCAGCGAAAAGAGAAGCTGCTGCCAACTCCTCATAACCACGAGCGGTGTTTGCTGGCCCCAAACGCCGTCCCTGGGCACCTCCGAGCGGGGGCAGCGGGGCAGGCAAGGCGACGGGTGAGAAATGGAGGGGAAACACAAACCAGGTTGGGAAGCGTCCCGAGAGCCACCCCGGCCACGGCACGCTGCCAGCGCCGAAGGAGAGCCTTGCAGCTACTGACGTGCAGCATTTAAAGCAGCTGAACGGGGCTGCCCCGGGGTGAGGGCTCCACACCAGGCAGATGCTCAGGCTGGGCAGGTGAGGAGGGGTCACAGCCCACCCCGGAGCACGGAAAGCAGAGCGAAGGATACAGGCTCTCACCCGGCTGACCTGCGCTAGCGCTGCGCCCAGACCGCACCTCCCGGAGATGTCAAGCGCGGTGCAGCCCCGGGCAGGGCAGGGGGATGCAGGCTGGCAGGAGCTGCGGGGCAAACAGCTCTCCGTCTGGGAGGAGCGAAACATGGATGATCCAGGTAAGGGGGAGGGAGGATGATGCCGTGGGAGCTCAGCAGTAAGAGCATTGACTTGAAGGCGTAGGATGGGTTTATTAGCCAGAGAAGCCATCCAAACCCTTCCCAGCCCTCCCTGCCAAGGTCCTGCAGCCTGTTAATGAGTGTGCATTTCCCTGCTGATTGCAATGGTGATGAGCTTCAGCTGGTGGAGCTTTGGCTGGGACCTGACCCTGCAGCCGTGGGCCTCGTGCAGGGCTGGGGACACGGGCCTTGGGCAGTTTAACGCCCCGGGGAGGGACACCCGCACAGCCGACCTCCCTCCATCCTACTTCCTTGTAGCACATTGCCTGCGTGCCCCGTCCCGGGATCGGCAATCCACGTGGCACGTCACAGCCTCCTGGGAATTTAAAGATAACTTTCCTCCATCCCCACTGGCTGGCATCCCTCCAGACACGCCAGCATCCCCAGCCCAGGCCTTGGCTCCCAGGGCGCAGCTGTGGAGCCGGTCCCAGGGGTGTTCCCCGAGGCCGGCGCAATCCCCCCACGCTCCTCCGCGGTGCCGGAGCGTGCCCGGGAAGGCAGGCAGAGCCCTGGCATGATCTGTATTCAGGGTGGCTCTCACCCCGGCAGGCGAGCAGGGAGCTGCCTCGGCGCAGCAGCCAGGCTCGTTCAGAAGCCGACTGACAAAACAAGTGCATGGCAGGGGGGGCAGAGCTTTGGGGGGTCCCTGAGCCAGCGTCACCCACGCAAGGGCGGCACAGCCCAAACACAGCCCCACTGCTGCCCCAGGGCTGCTGTCAGCACCTCAAAGGGGGAAAATCAGGGGGAAACCATGGGAGCAGTAAGAGATCAAAGCCCCCGCGCCCACGTGCAGCCTGCCCGGCCCCAGAGCCCGGCAGCCAGGAGCCTTCTGGCCACTGAGCCCTGGGCTGCCCGGGATGCTTCGGGCAGAGCCTCCCGGGGGATCCAGCCCAGCGGCTGCCTCCTGCGCTGGCACGGGCAGCCCCGATGCAAACCTGCCCAAACCCACCTTCTGCAGGGGTCGTGCCGCTGGCGGCAGAGCTGGGCCCCAAGCGCCGGCACCGCTCCCGGCGGATGCTGCGTGGCCGGGACCGCTCGGTGCTGTCACCCCTCCAGCCTGGCTGCACGCAGCGCCGCGGCCCTGCGCCGAGACGGGCAGTGGCATAAAGCACCCCTGGCCTGAGATGCAAGGAAAGGCTCGTCAGCTGACGATAATAAACGGCGGAGCCAGCCCAGAAGAGTGGAGATCAATTCCACATTGCACTGAAGTTGTGCAGGACGTGGAGGCGAGCACCGTGCCAGGCAGCAGCGCCGTTACATAAGGAAGGCAGAGAGGCTTCGATGCAGCACAAAGTTGCATCCTGGTGGCTCCGCGGGGGCCCCGGCATCTCCCGGAGGAGGCGGCTCTCGCTCAGCCCGGCCGGGATCCCCTAGGCCGTGGGCCCCGCGGCGGCGAGGACGCGTGGCGGGGATGTCCTCGGCTCGGCACAGGCGGCGGCACCTTGGGGAGCGGAGCGAGGAGCAGGAGCTCGGGATGCAGGAGCGTTGGGGCGAGGCAGGGCGCCGGCTGCTACTACGGAGCTGGAGCGCGGCCAGGCAGCCGCCGGCGCTCGCTTCGCCCCGTCCCCCCGCGCTGCCGCCCCGGCGGTGTCACCCGGCGTGACGGTGTCACCCGGCGTGGCGGCGTCAGCGGGTGTCACCCGTGTGGCTGCATCACCCGCTGGGGCAGCGCTGCCCGCCGCGCCGCTGTCACGTCACGCAGCGTGGCGCTGGCACCTGCCCGCCGCGGTGTCACCCGGCGCGGCCGTGTCGCCCGGCCGACGCCGAGCCCCGCTCCCCGCCGAGGGCACCGCTCCGCGCCCCCCGCCCCGCCGCCCCCCGCGCTCGGCCCCCCCCCGCCGTGCGGTGCGGTGCGGTGCGGTACCGACCTGCTGCCCGGGCCGGGCCGTGCGGGGCCGCCGCTCCGCTCCGCTCCGCTCCGCCCGGCTCCGCTCGCCGCCGCCGCGGACCACAACTCCCAGCAGCCCGGGCAGGAGGGGCCCGCACCGCCCCCGCCGGGACCGCGCCGGGGCGGCAGCCTGCGGGCCCCGGGCGAGGCACCGCCCGCCCTGCGCTGCGGGCCGGCCCCCGCCTCCGCGCCCGCCCCTCGCCGCGCCCCCGCGCCGCGCCCGCGCCCCCGCGCCCCCGCCCCCGCGCCCCCGCGTCCCCGCGCCGCGCCCCCGCACCGCGCCCCCGCCCCCGCGCCGCGCCCCCGCGCCGCGCAGGCGGCAGCCGGGCGGGGCGGGCGGGAGCAGCGGGGTTGCGGCAGCTGGGGGGGGGGGGGTGTGTCCCGGGGACGGAGCGGCTGGGAGGTGGGGGTGCCGATCCCCGAGGGAGCATCCATCCCCGGCCGGCGGGATGCGGGCCCCGGGACGCGGGCAGCTGGGATGCGGGGGGTGCAGGAGGACATGCAGGGGATACCGGCTCCCAGGATGCGGGCACCGGGGGCTGCAGTAGCCGGGATGCGGGGGATGCTGGCCCCGGGGATGCTGGCCCCAGGGGTGGCAGCGCGCAGGGATGCAGGCACCCAAGGGACAGGATACTGGCTCCAGGGACACAGACCGTTAGGGATGCAGCAGCTGGGGCGTGCGGGATGCTGGCTCCAGGGATGCAGGGAATACTGGCTGCAGGGGTTGCTGGTCCCCGAGGACACGTGTCCGGTATGCAGGGGACAGGAGCACCCAGGGAGGCAATGCCTGAGACGCAGGCGGCCAGGGATGCCTCGGCAAGGATGTGAGGGTGCGCTGGGGTGGGGGGAGGCTGCTCCCGGGGGTGCTGGCTGCCAGGATGCAGGAGCCGCTGGCCTGCGGGGTTGGGGGCACCTGGGATGCGGCACCATGGATGCAGATGCCTGGGGAAGCAGCCACCGGGGATCTGGGCATTCCCAGGGGGTGGCAGAAGCGTGTGGGCCCCCCCTCCCCACTCACAGCCCCTCTGGTTAGGAGGGTCCCTTAGTTGGTAAATGACGACCTGTCTGCTGGCATCTCCTGTTCCCGCTCCCGCCGCTCCCAGGCGCTTCCTCCCTCAGCCACGGGCAGTGTCAGGGCTGAGGCTCCTGGGCCGTGGCAGCTTCGGCTCCTGGGAGTTCCCTCGGAGAGCCCGTTGGCAGCGGGGGCAGGAGCTGCAGAGCCCCAGCAGACCGCGGCCGTGTCCGACAGCAGCGGCTCAGCACTCGGAGCAGACTCCCCACCCGGTTTGGCCAGCCTGAGGGGGGTGACAAAACGTTCTCTTTCTAAGCTGACCTTGCATGCGCCCGGCCTTTGGCCCTACGGAAAAGAGGAGGCCAACTTTGTGGGTTGGCTGTAGAGGAAGTAAAATCTTTAGCAATTTGAGTGGTCCCTTAACAACTCTTGAGCGCTGGTGGAGAAACAGTTTGTCGTGAGCCTTCCTGCTTCCTGCTCGCTTGCTTTTTTCCTCCCCAACCCATTTCCCGTTCACCGAAGCGAATGCTGTCAAATCCAGGGGGCCCAGGAGCCCCAGTGGTCCAGCCCCCTCCCTCCACGGCTCCCCCGGGTGCCAGATGAGCTGCTGGGCCCAGCCGGCTGCGGGCAGAGCCCCGGTGCAGGCAGAGCCCTGGCCGCGCTGCCCGGTGGCAGGGTGCCACGTGGAGCTGCGTGGGACACGTGTCAGCGCTCCCAGCGCGGGGGAAGCCCTGCCTTGTTCCGCAGGTTTTGCCGTCCGGTGCCGGCGCGTTGCAGATAGCCAACGTGTGCATCCTCCCCCCGGCAGGGCTTGAGATGGGCTGGGAAATAAGGGCTGCTCTGCCCGGCCCCTCGGGTGCGCGTGCTTGCTCTGGAGCAACCTCATCCCCGGCTGCTGCAGACCGAAGCTGCACCTTGTTTTCTGTCCTGGCACATTTTTGCCTCCTGGCTGCTCCTGCTGTTCCCCTGTGCTCCCACAAGCACATTCCCCACCCCAGCCCGCCCCTCAGTTTGCTCCTGCAGGCCCTGGCAGCGTCGCAGGATGCAGGGCGAGTGGAAGGGGAGTTTATTCCTCCCTGCTCTTTCCCAGACCCCTCTCAGCCCGCCCCAGCCCGCTCCTCCTGCCCGCTCTTGGCAGCCAGCGCGTCCTTCTGTCGGCAGCCACCGAGTCTGCTGGCTCTCGGTGCTGGGCTCTGGACTCTCCCGTCCCTTCTCCCCTCTGTCTGCCTTCTGCGCTCCGCTCCCCGCTGGCCCCCCCAGGCCCTGCTCCTCAGCTCTGTCGCTTGTCCCTTCTCTGCGGGACGAGCTGCCCCTCGCTTTCCTGTGCCTTTAGGATGGCGGCTGGTGCTTCATTGCAGCAACCCCCTCCCCAAGCTGCACCCGCTCCAGCACCCAGGCTGCTGTGCAGCTTTGCCCCAGCTCTGGGGAGAACTGGAGCCCTGAAAGACTGGGGTCTCATCCTGACTCCCTGGTAATGCACTCCCCCATAATACCAAGCCCAGAGCGCGCAGCACAGAGGTTTCTTGCAACACGTCCCACACCACCCATGCCTGCTCCACGCTGAGGGCGCAGGGACCCGAAGCCTCTGCCCTGTGCTCTTCTGCGGGGCTGCCAGGGATGCCACGAGGGCTGATCCTGCTGCCAGCCTCCCCTCGGGTTTGTGCTCCGCAGGTCCCTCCTCCCCGCTACCAACTCCTCGCCTCTGGGGAGCTGAGGGGAGCTGTCATCCCCCCGCGTCAGGCGGGCAGGTCCCCCCGGGGCTGGGCTGGCTCAGCTGGGGTCCCCGGGAGTGCTGCAGGCAGGACCCCAGCCTTCGGGGAGCACCCCAAGCCCCCACCCCACAGCCCTGTCTCTGCAGCCTCCACTTGCCAGTGCCTACAGCCACGGGGCTGGCACCAGGGGGTCGCTGGGCTGGAGGCAGGGACAGCAAGGGGCTGGCGGGGGCCAGGCAGGCAGCGAGGGCAGGCGCAGGAGCCGTCCCAGGGCAGAAGGGCTGGAACAGCCCTGGGCCGTGCTTTGGGTGGCTCTGCCAGCGACACCCTGGCAGGAGCCCTGTCTGCACGGCAGCCTCCTGGCTCCAGCGGTTCCCTCTCCCTTTCCTTGAGACGTACTCCTGGGGCAGACGCTGCCCAGTGTCCTCCCCCGAGCCGCTGCCAAGACGCGGCTGCAGCCAAAGCTGCTCTTGTGCTCTGCCAGGGCCAGGATTTCCCAGAGCATTTAGGCTGGAGCTGGGACAGGGGTCCCAGGGGGGCCCTCCCTGTGCTCCCCGAGCTGAGGACACCCACACAGCACCCGAGTCCCCTCCAGACCCGCTTGTGCCCTGGCAGTGTGCAGGATGCCCTGAGCATGGCTTTACCACTCAGCCCTCCCTCCCTCCCTCAGCATTTCTGCCTCTGGGTGCTGCTGCTGCCAGCCCCCCCCCGCCAGCCCAGCCCTGAGCCCCCGGCTCTTTGCTCTTTAATCCTATTCCACCCCGCTGCTGCTCCCTGGCTCTGCACCGAAGGGTGCCATTGCTGGCCTCAGGGCTCTGTCACCACTGCCACCCGTGGCCGTGGGCACCTCCTGTCCGGTTCCTGCCTCCTGGTGCTGAGCACAGCCCTCAGCAGAGCCGGGGTGCTGAGCACAGCCCTCAGCAGAGCCGGGGGCTGGGGGCTGGCTGCTGCCCCAGCCCTCCTTCCTCAGCACGCCTTCCCCCAAATTGCTTTTGGCTCCTGTTGAGAAATAACCCCACCACGGGGCAAGGTGCAGGGATGCAGCCAGCAATGGCTGCGTGAAATCCTGCCGGGGAGCGTGAGCCCCCGTGCCGGGGCAGCGCGTGCCTGGGGCTGGGCAGGGATGCTCTGCCTCCCCGTCCTGCCATGTGGCTGGAAGGGAGCCGAGGGGTCCCCGTTGCTCCGGCCCCGAGGGCGGGCGGGTGGGTGGGTGCGGGGGTCCCTTGGCTACGTGACTGCGGGGGGACGAGCACGCCACGTCCTCCCGCTCGCGCCCGCCGCAGGGGAGAGGCGGGTGATGGCTGGGGCTGCTGCGCCCAGACAAAGCTTAATCCGTGGCACAAAGCGCGAGGCCGGAGATTGGCTCCTGCTTTACGTCACCGAGGAGGAATGGCGGCATCGAGATTTTTTTTTTTTTTTTCCCCCTTCATTTTAATTCTCTTGCAATCTCTGTCCAAAAATAACCCAAGCTTCCTCCCCCGGGAACGCTCCGCATCAGAGCCTTGGCTCCTTCGCCCCCCCGTGCATTAGCCTGACAGCTGCTAAACGAAGCTATTATCTTATGTCACATCATAACCTTTTTTTAAAAGCACATTTTCAGAGTGCAGGATTATTTTGTTGTTTCATGCGGGGCGGTGCAGGGATGTGCAGGAGGCCCCGGGTTTCCTGGCCAGGGTGGCGGATGCCCTGGGAGAGGGCATTTCCCGGGGTGCTGGGTGGGCTGCGCGTCCCCGTTCCTCCCCGCCGGCCATTGCCACTGCCGGGGAAACCTGGGACTCTGCAGGCATCGGGAAACGGTATTTGCCCTGGTCCCGCTCCTGGGTGAGGCGGTGACAGCCACCATCCCGCCACCACGCTCCAGGAGCGGGGCCGGGCTCGGGGCTGCCCTGCCGGCAGCCGGGGGTACCCCCAGGNTGGCGGATGCCCTGGGAGAGGGCATTTCCCGGGGTGCTGGGTGGGCTGCGCGTCCCCGTTCCTCCCCGCCGGCCATTGCCACTGCCGGGGAAACCTGGGACTCTGCAGGCATTGGGAAATGGTATTTGCCCTGGTCCCGCTCCTGGGTGAGGCGGTGACAGCCACCATCCCGCCACCACGCTCCAGGAGCGGGGCCGGGCTCGGGGCTGCCCTGCCGGCAGCCGGGGGTACCCCCAGGGGGGACCCGCACACTCCTGACCCCTGCTATAGTCCCCACTCCCCCGGGATGTGGCAGGGCCCGGCCGGCTCCCAGAGGGCTGCTCGGGGGGAAACTCCTGCGGGTGGGGGGCAGGAGGCAGGGACGAGCCCCCGCCGGGGCAGCTCAGCCTGGAGGGGCTCCCAGGGAGCGGCGGGGGGATTTTTCCCAAGATCTTCCCCGAGCCGAGCCATGCCCATCTGCACACATTGGAGCAGTGCAGGACGCAGCCAGTGGGGAGCCGTACGGGGGGCAGGCGAGGCAGCCCCCACCCCGTGGTTTCGGCTGGCACGTGTCCCATGGGAGCTGCTGGGTGGTGGCCATGGGCCATCGGGCAGCCTGCCCTGCGGGGTGAGCAGGGCACGGGCAGGGGGGGTCCCCAAAGGCCCCCTGCCCTGCGGGGCGAGCAGGGCACGGGCAGGAGGGGTCCCCAAAGGCTCCCTGCCCTGTGGGGTGAGCAGGGCACGGGCAGGAGGGGGTCCCCAAAGGCTCCTGCCCTGCAGGGTGAGCAGGGCACGGGCAGGGGGGTCCCCAAAGGCTCCTGCCCTGCAGGGTGAGCAGGGCACGGGCAGGGGGGTCCCCAAAGGCTCCCTGCCCTGCGGGCTGGCCCAGGCGATGCTCGGGGAAGGGGTGAGGCTGGGCTCGGGGGGGTGCGGGAGGAACCGGCGCTGGCTCCTGTAGAGCATCCCGTGGAGGAGGGATGTCCTCAGGGCCGAGCCGGCTCACCCCGTGTCCCAGCGGGGCTTGGCTGGCTCCATCCCACGGGAGCAGGGGGACACCGTGGGGCTGCACCAGGGCAGGATCTGGCCCCTGGAAACCGCGGTCAGAGCCACGGCAGAGGCACGGGGCCACCGTGGTGCAGCGAGGCGTGCGACACGCTCAGCGCTGGGCACCGCTGCAGCCCCCGCGCCTGTGCAGCCGGCCAGACCTGCGGCCCAAGGCTCTGCAAGCGCATTTCAGGCGTTTAAAAACACAGCACAATTTGTATTGAGGTTATACTGAACGCTAGAGCTTCCCACGGAAGTACTTCATCATGTTCAAAAATATTTAATCCCAGCAATTTTCACATTGTTCTTATAAAAACAGACAGGTATGAAGGGAAATGAAATGCTTAGTACATTTTTGGCACTTTTTTTTCTTTTTTTCTTTTTTTTTTTAACCTTTACAAATTACAAACACACATTCATTGTTTTTAAAGGAAAAAAACCCCTAAGTCTCAGCTGTACACTGCAGAGATGCACTAACCATCCTGAAGCTAAACCAGCCTCCCGTGGTTACGATTGCCGTTCTACAAGGACAAAAGAAAGACACCAGCAGCCAAGGAC
>JAKFQP010000708.1:109797-138376 GCA_023375905.1 Nycticorax nycticorax | reverse complement strand
GCCCCTTCGGCTGCCCCCCGGTGCCACCTCTGCCACCCTGCTCGCTGGGAGGCTCCCAAGCGCTCCAGAGATCCCCAGGGACTCCCCCAGTGCCTCTTGCCAAGGAGCATCTCGGTTTGGTATCCAAGAAAATAGCGTTTGGGGGATTTTTTGTTTAAAGCTAGATAGTTCAGACATGCTGCCACTCCTGTGCCCATTAAGCTCGGTACTTCGAAGCGTGTCCAACGAGCACCTTTCCAAAAGCAAAATGCACCAGAAGCAGCAACAGGAATGCCTTCTCCTCAAGCTCTTTTTTTGTTTTTTTCCCCCCACAACATTGGTTTTCTTCAGATTTAAAGTGAAAGCACAAAAGCCGAAGGAATTGGGCCTGTTTGGTGCACGTGAATAAGTGAATGCCATCATGTCTGATGGTAATTCTGCATGAGTGGTATCCTGACCACTTGGTGCGAGACACTCGGATGTTACAGGTCTGTCGGCCCATGTGTTTCATGAGGGATCTCAGAAATACGAAGTGAAGGACAGAAACAAGAGACTTCTCTGCAAAAAAAAGTCTTTAAAAAACCAAAAGATACCCTACCCTTCCAAACACGCCTGCAAATTCATGGTGCCGGTTTCCCTTCCAGGGTAGGACTGTGGACGGGGAGGTGCGGGCAGAGGCTCCCATGTTAAGGGCAGGGCTGGAGGCTTTCGCAGCAGAGCTTGGCTGGGAGGCTGCTGGAGGGAAATAGTTCCTGAGGGATGCTCAACGGCAACAGATTTAAATGAGTGTCTGGAGTGGTTCCCCCTTTCTCAGGAAGCTTGTTCGATACGTGCTGCAGCTGCGGCACGCAGCGGAGGAGCTGTGGAGGCACCTGAAGGGCAGGAGAGAGCCTTGGTAGGGGATTCTTGGTAAAAGCCACCCCTGAGCAGGGACCTGGCGTTTACTCTGGGAAATGAAACGTGGCTGAACGTGAGGCTGATGCTGTCATCTGTCGCTAGCTACAGACATCTGCGTCCTTGCACCGAGCCGGTCAAATAGCACCTCCAGACTTGGGTGCACCTAGGATATCATGGGGGTTTTTAGGTTTGGAAACAAGGCTTGGCTCTTGATTTTGGTCTGTAGCTTTTCAAACTCATTGCAGCCTAGCTTAAACGAGGAGCTGGAGGGGTTACAAAGATCGTTGTGTTCCTGCTTTTCACAGCAGGCGGTGGCTGGGAAGGGAGGAGAGGCACCATAGCTGCTCCAGCGGCGCAGAAGGCTGTAGCCTGAACCTTTAGCAGAGGTGTGAGAATCCGCGAGGGCGATGCAGCTGCCCCAGCTGCGGGAGAAGCTTCCGAAGCTTCACAGTTTGCAGACATTCCAGTCAGTCGATGGCAGGACATCGATGTACAGCAGATTGGACTTGGCTCGTTCTGGGTCTCGTCACTTTGCTGTTATAGCTCTCAGTGTTCGGTCGCTAAATAAGATGACTTCTTTACCTTCCCAGCTCTGTTTCTTGGCTGTAATATAGCTTTGCGCCAAAATTAAATGATCCCAAACTGCTTAATGAGATAAAATAAGGTACTGTGATGGTAAATCATCAGGGTTTCCATCCCTGGGACCATTCCAGGCCAGGTTGGATGGGGCTGTGAGCAACCTGATGTGGTTCAAGGTGTCCCTGCTCCCTGCAGGGGGGTTGGGCTGGGTGGGCTCTGGGGGTCCCTTCCAACCCAAACCATTCTATGATTCTATGATTCTAAATGATTAGAAAAACCTTTGCAGGAAACATTTTTAAATCCTAACATTCGTAAGGCATCTTTCCGAGGCTGCACACTCTAACTCACTGTTACTTCAGTCATTTCCACTAAGCGGAACCCACGCTTCCATCAGTTCAAGTTTCTCAAAGTGTGACCAGCTGTGCTCAAGAGCTGACGGTCTGAGACACAAATACAAGAAGAGTTGTGCCATGAAGTCCACAGGAAAGAAATTTTTCTTTCATTTTTAGTATTTCATTGACTTTATACATCTGAAAAGATTCTTTTTGTTTCCCCCAGCGACACCTGAAGTTCCATAATCTTGCTTTATGTAAAAACTCACTTGCAATTAATATGCAAGGAGTTGCCGTGAAAAGCATAATGAAAGGAGAAAGTGCAAAGGGCTTCAGCTCGCTCCCAGCCGTGCTTCATCTCCGAGTTCTGCAATCGGTGACGTTTGAAAGTGGAAGTGAATGAGTCCGCACCTTGCAGGGCTTCCTGGCAGCCACAGTTCTGACTTTGGGGGACGAGAAGATGTGGTGCTGGTGCTGGCAGCTCTCCTCCTCGGTGCCTCCGTGCCTTCCCTTCTACAAGAGTAGAAGAGGGTGACCGAGCCCTGGCCCAGGCTGCCCAGGGGGGCTGTGGAGTCTCCTTCTCTGGAGATCTTCACCCCCCGCCTGGGCGCTGTCCTGTGCCCCCTGCTCTGGGTGAGCCTGCTTGGGCAGGGGGGTGGGACTGGGGGAGCTCCGGGGGGCCCTGCCAGCCCCGGCCATGCTGGGATGCTGGGATTCTGTGAAGAGTAGAAGAGTTTCTACTTCAAAATGAGTTTTATTTTTAGTTGGTTCATTTGTTTGCTCTTCTTTAAAATAACCAGAAAGGCATTAAACTCCAATTAAAAAGATTCCTTCAGCGTTGAGCTGTGTAGCATCAGCTCTGGAATGCAGCACTCCTACACGGCCGCTTCCTGGCCTGTCTGGGTGTCCATGAAACACACAAAAGCCTCCTTCCTCAGTAAAAAAAAAAAAAAATCTACTCACTCGAATTCAAGAACAGCCCAGATTTCAGCCAGCGTTGCCCTGTGGCATGGCTTGGCTGCTGGCCACGTTTTCACCTGCGTGCTGAGATAGGGCTGCCGGCATCCCCCGAGCCCTTCGTAATTTGACCGATCCCGGGAGTCTCGGTGGGAAGCAGCGCTAGTACAGGGTGCAGCTTTTTCTTTTCCTTCCCAAGGATTGGGGAGGGGAGTTTTTATTGTGCGAATACGGAATCCTAATAAAAATCAATGAAGTGAACGCGAACAGGGGTAGGCAGCAGACAGATGAGCTGCGCGCCTTCTTTTGCTTAGAGGCTCTGCCTTGAGCCCTTGGAGGCTGCAGTTCAGCTTATCGTGACATTATTTTTGCTCATATACATATAAACCAGGAAGCGCCTTCAGATAACATCAACAGCCACTTCCTTATATGTACAAAAATAAAGTGCTCTGACAGCAGCAAAACTGACACTTTGATTTCAGAAGGGATAGAAACCTTTGTGCATTTGTAGACCCACATGGGCGTCACGCGGGACCAATCAGGAGCACAGGGGAAGAAGTTTAAAAACAAGCCCCATGCATTACTGCCTGTACATCTGTGCGGGAGCAGAAGGCGGGAGGAAGCCCGGAGCAGCGCTGATTGCCGAGCCTCGGAAGCAGCGGCAATGTTCACGGAGCAGCTCTATGCGATTCCCCTCGAAGGTAGGATGCGGTTCTTTCAGCTGCGGCAGATTCTCGCTTTTGGGAATGAAGCGGGTGCTGTTCTGGCTGGGGTCCCTCTGTGCCGATCGGAGGTGGGACAGGCGCCTTCGCTTCGGCCTCGAAGCAGCTGCTCGGCTGTCGTCTTCCGAGTTTGATGATAAAAACAAAGCTTTTTTTGGATACAGTACTTGTAAGAGGAGACTGCCAAGACGCCTTGGGTTCTGTGTTGTTTTAAATCATCCTGAAACTTAAAGTTTAAGTGCCTCGCTTCTGGATGCTTTTGTCACCGTTTTGCTGTCATGTGTTTTGTAGGACAGCTTGCAAGTGGTTTCTGGTAAGGCACTCCATGAATGTGAAGTGCAGCTGCTTGGGGTCATTGTCTGTGTGCACCGCATTTGCACACCTGGGGTTGTTCCTGAGCTCAAGGGTACAGATACAGTCTGTGTTTGCACACCTGGGGTTGTTCCTGAGCTCAAGGGTACAGATACAGTCTGTGTTTGCACACCTGGGGTTGTTCCTGAGCTCAAGGGTACAGATACAGTCTGTGTTTGCACACCTGGGGTTGTTCCTGAGCTCAAGGGTACAGATACAGTCTGTGTTTGCACACCTGGGGTTGTTCCTGAGCTCAAGGGTACAGATACAGTCTGTGTTTGCACACCTAGGGTTGTTCCTGAGCTCAAGGGTACAGATACAGTCTGTCCTTATGGGGTCTAGAACTAAAACACGTACATCTTGGTCATGTTGCTGTGACCAAGCTGCAAAGCTTCGGTTGACTGGAGTGGAACCGCGGTCAGTGCCTACACCTGGCTTTGCAAGCTGGTACAAACAAATCAAAGGTGTCTGGTTCCAGTATAGAGCTGCCCAGACGTTCATGGCTTCTGACAGTGAAAATGGCTGTCAAAATTGGATTTTCCTATAATTTCTGCCATGTCCCTGGTGTGCCCTTTCTAATCAGAGCCCTCCTGAAAGGGAAGGGTCTTGTTTAGCTTCTATACGGACACCTCCCGTGAGAGCCGCTGCAGTAACTGGTCTCGCCTCTAGCAAAACCCAACCTACGCTTGCTCTGTTAAAAAGGAAAAAAAAGGGGAAAAAAGATCAGATGTTAAAGTGAACTGTAAGGGAAAAGGGGGAAGCGGACGGAGCGAGATTGCCGATAATCCTTCTCCGTTAGCCAAATGTCAGCTTGCCTTGCACTTCACACAGCAGGCACGTCCTGCGGCTGCCTCCTGGCTCCCAGGCACTCAGGATTTTGCTTGACCAGGTTAGCATTCCAAGTAAAAAGTAACGCTATTTGGTAAAACGGCATTTACTGAAAATGGATTGGAAGATTTTAGTAAGGTTAAAATAGGAAATCGCCATCAACCCTTCTTAAGTGGGACAGCGAAGGAAAACATCCGGAGTAATTAAACTTCTACACAGTGTTCACTGCCAATGGCCCATACTTGGGAAAGCGGGAATCAGAAATCAAACGCTGTCCTGTAGCTGCAGTTCTGTGCGGTGTCGTTTGGGACAGAGGAAAACCTTGGGAGCCCGGACACACCGAAATACCAATTCACGGTTGGGGGGCGTAACCTGGCTTTGCTGTAGGAGCTTTGCTGTGCTGGTGGCTCTCTGTGTCCTTAATGACCACCCGTGGCCCGATCACGGCGCTGCCTTCAGCGGGCGCTTCGCTGCTGCGTGCCCGTGATAGCTGGCCCCAAAAAAACATTTCAAAAAAGAGCTCTGTTTGGGTTATGTCATTTTGTTTCTTCCTGCTAAAGATTGGTAGAAATATCAGCTTTTCTAAATAGACCCAATTCCTGCCTGTGCTCGTGACTCATGAGGAAGCTGTTTCCCGAGTATCACGTTATGCAATCTAACAAGGAATCTGCAGACATGAAGCCAAAAATGTTCCTTTTTCCTTTATTTAAGTTAGCGTATCTTCTATTTCGGCCAGCACAGCATAGTGCCCAGACTTTGAGTGAGCTCTCATTTTTCATACAAGCTCTGCAGCCTCCGAGGGTTTACTCTAGCAGTCAAGAAGTTGTGTTTCCATTACACTTCCCAGCAAGCACCATGTTTTTGAATATATTTTTAAGTAGTGTGAGCAATCGTCATTAGGCTGCGGTCAGAGGCACTTACACGTGGCTCTGTGTTTGGTAGGCGTTTTAGACAGGTAGAAAAACGGGCTGTAAACTGAAAATCTACAGGAGAAGATGGATTCCCATGCATGGCTTCTCCTTGGCCCCTAAGGACCCTAAGGCTTACGACGAAACGACAGCTCCATTTGCTGCAGGACACCTTCAACCTGTGCTTTTGCCCCGTGAGCTTTTGCGATCCTTCCCCAGCACTTTAACAAGCTCTCAGCTTACGCCTTGGCCTGACTAAACTGCGCTCAGAGCCTGGTTTACATGGCAGCCTGCTGCTCACCGCCCGCACCCCCTCGCTGCAGAGCTCGTCCCGGCTCCCCGTCCTCTTCTGCAAGGAGGAGAGCCAGCCAGAAGCTGCAGTTACCTTCGTGTTGTCCGGAGTCGGTGGCGTCGTACTGCTGTTTGCTGACGGAACTGGAGAAGCCTTGGGCATCCCTGTGTCCCCGACCGATGTGGGGAGGACGGCCGTGCCGGGGTGGTTATTGCCATAAGCGCAGCGTTTGTAAGGTACTGCGTGGCCTCAAAATATTTCCACTGAAAGGCAGGGAAATGGGATTGGTAAGTCCCTAATGTGTTTTCCAGAAAACTGAGGGGTGGGCAGCCATTTAACATGGCCAGCGTTTTTCAGAAAAAGCCGGTTTTCTCGGGATTCTCGTCGCCCCAGGCAGGTGCTGTGTGGCCCCCAAAGGTGCCATTTGAGGTTCCGTCGGGCTCTGCGGGAGCTCGGCCGCTGGTGTGCGGAGCCGGGACGGGTGCTCGCCCCTCGGGGACATCCACTTGCGCTGGAGGCGTGATGAACTGGAAGGATGCAGCCAAAGAGCTGGAGTTTGAGAGTAAAGAGGAATTGAAAGCTGTTGCGTGTGGCTGCAGCTGTGCAGGGCGAGCAGAGGAGCAGCGAGACCGCTTCTGTCTCAGGCCTGAGCTTTGCTGTCCTAAAGCTTTCTGGTTGCGTTCAGCAGGTTCCTCGGGTGCTTCTCTGGGTTAGAGGCTCAGGAAAATCCAGTGCATGTGTTTTTGTTAAGAGTCGCCGGGTGTACTGTGTCCAGTTCTGGGCTTCCTGGTTTGAGAAAGATGAGGAACTCCTGGAGAGAGTCCAGAGGAGGGCAACAAGGATGATGGGGGGACTGGAGCATCTCCCCTAGGAGGAAAGGCTGAGGGAGCTGGGCTTGTTCAGCCTGGAGAAGAGAAGGCTGAGAGGGGATCTCATCACCACCTACAAATATCTCAAGGGTGGAGGTCACCAGGACGGAGCCAGACTCTTCCCAGTGGTGCCCAGCGCCAGGCCAAGGGGCCATGGGCACAACCTGAAGCAGAAGAGGTTCCAGTTGAACGGGAGGAAGAACTTGTTGACTGTGAGGGTGGCCGAGCCCTGGCCCAGGCTGCCCAGGGGGGCTGTGGAGTCTCCTTCTCTGGAGATCTTCAACCCCCGCCTGGGCGCTGTCCTGTGCCCCCTGCTCTGGGTGAGCCTGCTTGGGCAGGGGGGTGGCACTGGGGGAGCTCCAGGGGGCCCTGCCAGCCCCGGCCGTGCTGGGATTCTGTGTGAGTCTGTGTTCCATTTAATTCAGTCTTTCCGACTATATTGCATTACAATTAGAAATATTTTTGCTGTCAAGGCTCTGCAGTGAGGGTCGGGGCAGGAACACGACGCCCAAGTGTTGCTCTGTGCTCCATCGGTCTCCAGCTGACAGGAGGTGAACACTGGCTTTGGCGGGCAGCCCGCTCCGACCTCGGGAGCCCCAGTGCCATGGAGATGCTCTTGTTCAAAGCGATGGAAGTCTCCTCTCGGTGACAGGCCTGAGGACGTACAGGAGTTGGTTGTACAAGCTTGCATGCGGAGCAGGGAAGGTTTTGCCATGCAGTACCTGTGGAAGACCAGCTCACGTCCTGCCTTCTGTCACCAGTGGTCCCTGGGGACAGGAAGGGAAGGATCTGCAGCCCTGTCTGAGGGCAGGGGCTTCTTCATGAGCGAGCTTTCTCATCTGGGTTTATTTTCCCCTTCATTACATCAGCTTCTCTGGCTTGCCTTCGAGGTCTTTGCAGCTTGTGCTGTCATTCCATGTCAAACAGAATCTTGATGGTTTTGCCTTTCAGCCTCACATACCACGCCATGTTCAATTTTTACCCACAAAAACGTATGCCGGGTGCCTTTCCTCTCTAGAAGAAAGGTTGTGACCTGCTCCTCCTCCAAGCTCGGTGTCGTAGGAGAAAGGGAATACAAACTGGAAAATGCAAACTTCTCTTCAGAAGGAGCCACGTGGAGAAGACAGGGGGCGGTGGGTACAAGTTGCACCGGGAGAGGTTTCATCTTGACGTAAGCTGTTTTTCACAGTAAGAGCAATCAATCTCTAGAACAACCTCCCCAGGGACGTGGTGGAGTCCCCATAGCTGGAGGTATTCAAGATGTGACTGGACAAGGTGCTAGCTCATTGCATCAGGGCTGCCTTTCCCACGGAAGGTGGGAGCGGATGACCTTCCGAGGTCCCTGCCAACCTGGGCGGTTTTGTGGATCTCTGGCAAGCAGCCGGGGAGCCGGGCATCGGCACGCAGCCGACGCAGCCTTCACCGTCAGGTCATCGGAGAGGCTCGGGGGCTGCTGGCTGGGAAAGCGCAGCAGGAATTGCTGCTTTAAGAGTGATGAGCTGCAGGGCTCCTGGCCTCCCAGCCCATGGGGCTTGTGTGGTTGGCACCTCGGTGCCCGTCCTGCCAGCTGAGGACCCACTTCATTCTTCAAAGCCAAGTGCACATTCGGGAAATGTTCGATCTCACTGCATGTGAAGCCATTTCTGGGTAAAGCCTGAATTTCTTGTTTCGCCGGCATGATGGGATCCTCCTTTAACCTCTCTACATCTATTTGTTCCTTATTCTCTTTAATCTTAAACTCGTTCTGGATTGAACCAGTTCCTGGGATTTTTTGAGGTATATGTGCTGTGATACCAAGGTTGTGCGTCTTCCATGTCTGCATGCAGAAGAAATCTTGCTCGGATGGGTTGGGTTTTGGTTTTTTGAAGGCAGAAATCAGGATCCTCAGCGCTGGCAGCTCAAGGCCTTAGGACTGAAGACCCCAGCCCAGTCCCAGGTGTGCTCGTTGAGGCTCGGTGTGCTCAGGAAGGCAATAGCGAGTCGGGTCGCAGGTCTGTGTAGCCTGGTAGCGCTCCAGCGTCGATCAACAGCAGTAACCCAGAGAGAAGGTGCAAGAGCAGCGCAGGAGCATGACAAGTGTGGTTTCACGTCACCCAGAAGTCGCCAGCCCTTGTGTTTGAACCTGAACTGTTGTTCTGTTCGCTCTGCCGTGACATTCAGGATTTTGCAGGCCCTCATGGTGTCACTTGTCAGCTCGCTCCTCCTGGCTGAATGGCCCTTATCGTTCCTCATTTAAGGGCCATTCCGTCCTTGCTGGGCTTTTGTAGCTCACCTAGATGGATCCAGAGCCAACATGAAAATGGCACAGAGTCTTCAAGAAGTAGGTGCACGTATGTTTTGTTTCTGTTCTGTGTTTCTTTCCTGGTAATTCCCATCACTCTGCTTGCTTTGACCACTGTTGACCTGAGCCCTTCGTACAAGTGGTTATTATAATACTAAGGTAACATTTCTCCGTGGTCGTTGTCCCCTCTCCTACACGTTGTCCGTCAGCCCTTGTAGCTTGGCGCCATCAGCAAACTTTGCTGCTTCACTGTTGGCTTATTTTTCCGTGCAGTTTATGAATACGACACTGGGATATCTTGACAACCTCCCGATGTTCTTTGCTGTCAGGTACATTTTTGCTCGACACGCGTGATACCGGGCTGCTGCCTGGGTCCTGTGAGGAGCAGCCAGGACACGCAGGACGCAGCGGTGGGGTCTGGTGGCATTCAGCCTGGCAGGCTGACCGTGACATCTTCAGAGTCCGCCTCCTTCTTTCACTATTGCAGAAACCATTAAAAAAAAAAAATAAAAAGGTTCCAGAGAGGCGTGCTGGAGAGATGTGTCACCACGGACTCAGAACTGCTGGAGGGAAACCAGGGCAGACTATCTGTGAGCCATTAGAGGATGAAGTATGGCGTTGTTTTTCTCAGGCCAGTCTTTCAAGATGAACCGTCTCATGCAATGAAATTGCTTCTGCCTGTGAAAACCACGTGGACGGAGCCATTGCATGGTCCTGTGCTTGGGGCAGAACCTGCCGCCCTTTGCTTATTTACATGGAGCGAGGTGTATTTTGGGCAGCCGAGAGTGTTTGTATTTCAGCAAGGCCCTACAGCTGGAACGCGTGCTGCCACCAGCACGTCAAGCTTCGGCAGCGGCACCAGCTCCATGCAAATGATGTGTCTCTGGTGGCATTTGACCGTGTTTTGGTGTCTGTCATAAGCACACTGAATTTGGTTGCGTTTCCTGCCCAGCCAGGTAGAAGCTGTACACGCGCGCTGTTGGAACGCAGGGATGTGGGAACCTTCATAAACCTTGGTGGGTGTTGTACAGTGTCTGCCCTGAGTGACCGAACACATCCAAGAGAGGGTAAAAATGCTTTTAGCCTTACTGAAACATAGTTTTTAAGAAATGGGTAACGGGTATTCTAAAACCCTGGTTAGGTAGCAGTGCCCTGGGCTTCCCGTGGGGCAACTGCTGTTTCTCCTGCACTTCAATTCCCAGATAAGCGTTGGCCATGTCGCCGCCTCTGCGGGTTTCCAGCATCAGCAGTAGCAGCGTTCTAACCTGCAGTGATTGCTACCAGCTTGGTGATCGTCCGAAGAGCTGTGAAGGACTCCTGGCGATCTAGAATACATTTTTAACTTTAATCACTTCCTTCGCTTTTCCTCTAGGAGAAGTGTTTTCCTGTTTGGTATTTCCAATGGGTGATGCGATTGCCTGTGACTTACTGATGGTCTAACGAATGTCTCGGTAATGACCTTTAGTTTTCAGTTGCGCTTTCTTGGCACCGTTTTCCTTACCAGCCAGGTTTGCTCGTGGTTTCAGCAAGCTTTTGAAGTGAGGTACGTGTGTTAGTGCTTCAGGCCGTCTCCGGCCTTGCTGACAGCGACACGGCCGCACTCCCCGCGCCCTCGGCAGTTTGCCGTCTTCCAGTCCAGTAGTTAATTCTTTTCCCCTCAAAACAGGGCCCACAGTAACTTCCATAAGTTCTGGAAGCATTAAAGCTTTTGCTGATGGTCTCCTAAGGCTGCATGAGCTGATGTCCTTAAGACTTCCCGGTTTCTTTCCATATATTATAGGCAGATGAGCCTGTAAGAGGCGTAAGATTGACCCCGCTGGTTGCCAGATTGATTCCCAAGCAGCTGATAACTGGGAATAGACGGCTCTCGGCAAGCGCGAAGCAGGCGGCTGCGTGTGACGAGGATGCTTTCCCTGCCTGGGCATCCTGTCCTCCTCGCGCTTGTCCTGGCCGTGCTGGTGGCAGCCGGTGGGGTGTGGGGAGGCTTGCCCGTTCCTCCTGCAAGCAGCACCTTCTCCTCGGAGCCCTGGGGAGGCCGTGGCAGCGGGGGGTGCCTGTACCTGGGGCTGCCCGGCAATCTTCTTTTAAAGACCTTGCCAAACCTGGGGCTTGGTTGTCTGGGGGAGGAGGAGTAGCTGTTAGCATCGGCGGGGTCTCTTCAACTGCTGCTGCGAATAGGGTAGGGAAACGGATTGTTTTGTCCGCTTAAAAGCCTTATTTTACCAATGTAACAGGCTGCCATGGCAGTCCCTCAGCCCAGGACTTCAAATTTGACTGCGTAGTTTCTTGCTGGGGAAGAAAAAAAAAAAAAAGATCAACAGTTTTTTGTTTGCACGACATCGCGCCTGCATTTCTGAGCGCCCGAGCCCCTGGGTCCGCAGGACCGGGCCAGCGCGCAGGTCAGAACAGCGGGAGCAGGGAGCGCAGGCTTGGGGTTGACAGAGAGGCAGGTTTTTAAGCGCTGCTCGTTTTTCACCAGCACTGTAAGTATCTCGGCTTGGCTTTTTCGCTCTTCTCAGTCCGGAGTTGTGGAATCCATTGTCAAAAAGCAGGAGTTGCTTTTTTGGCTGCAGCAGCCCTCGGGTGGCTGCGGAGGCTCCGGCTGCCGAGAGGCCCGGCGCGCACTTGGGCTGCAGCTGACAGGATTTAATGTTTCTCGGTTATTTTTAATGCACGTTTGCAAATTAATGAAAATTAGTTTGGGGTGTGAGTTGGAAGTGCTGTTGACAACTAATTCCACATGCGGACCTTGCTGTTCCGAGCAATCGTTCCCATATGGAGTGAATCAGGAAGAGTTGGATCGCAAACAACCGTGCGAGGAAGAGCCGCGATAGCTTCATTTTGATTTCTTTTTGACAGCGGGCTGGTCTCTCAGCAGCAGAGAAGAAACTGAATTTAATCCTGGCGAAGTTCCCTGCTCTCCGATAGCAGAGCCTCAGCTGGGCATGTTACGGTGCCGTTTTAGCCCCTGGATCAGAGCGCTGCTGTGCTGGGTGCGGTACGCAGGATTCCTGCCCCGGGCAGCTTGCGTCACTTAACGACAGCAGGTAAAAGCAGAGGAGGGAATGCAGGGAAACGGTGTAAGTTCATCTGCGCTGGCTGTGCTTTGACCCCTAATTTGGGCTGCCGAGCCGCAGGCCCACATTTTCACCTGAGTACCCTACAGCTGATGTTAAATGTGATCATCGGCGTCATGTTATCTTCACCAGTTTCTCTGCACAGAAGTTATCTGGCCAATTCCTAAATTGTCTAAGTCACCTGTTTCCAGGTCAGCTGTCGGGTTTCACCAGTGAAGGAAAATGCTACTTCACGAGGTGAGGGTCAGGAAGCTTCACTCTAGCGGGTGATGCACGGTTCTTCTCAAAAAAATCAAACCCTCGTGCTAGTGCCGTCCTGGCAGTGAAAGCCTTGGCATCACCGCTGTTACGGGCCAGGCAGAACTGCTTATCGCTCCTGAAAAATAACCCTCCTGCAGGCGCTTGGGCTGTCCGTGGAGCAGGCTTGCTCTCAGGCATACATCTTTGGCAGCAAACCCTCGTGAAGCGGGTTAGTGGTAGGACACCTTGCAGGCGCAGGTGAGGTGGGAGCTGGGAACGCGATGTGCAACCTTTGCAGGTTCCAGGTTTAGCCGGGTTGGAGGTCCTCCGTAATCAGGACACCAGGTTTTTAAATGGCCTATTTTCTTTTATTAAAATGTGCATTGGCAGAGGCACGCTGCGGTATCAATGACCAGAGGGACCTGAGAGCTGATGAGTTAGCTGTAAGAGACGTGCTGCCCGATGCAGTCGCAGCGAGGGGATATGTGATGCAGGAGCCCGGAGCGGAGTTCAAAGAAACGTGACCACATCTTCCCCTCTGCGAACGCCTACGTTAACTTCCTATGCAATTCATGTTTGGCCACCTTTAATCTGCTCTGTGTTTGAGTCAGCAACCTAGAAACGTGTTCTCCTACCCCAAAACAAAGCATCTGAAGCCTAAGGGCGTGCTTGCTCTAAGCGTCTGCTGGGAAGAGATGCTGAGGGTCAGTGAGCTGCTCAGAAGGCTCTTTCTGCCCAGGCCTCCGGTCCGTGCCCCCTCTTTACGGACCCTGGGTAGACGTAGGCAGCCGTGGGGACCCTGCTGTGAGCCAGCACCTCGCAGTAGCCCTGTGAAAGCGAACCTAGCAATAAAAAGACTGGCGGCCTGGTGCCTGATAAGCAATTTGAGTCATCTCGTGGAGGGACCTGATGCACGCCAGGACAGTCCGAGGGAAGGGATGGGGCTGCTCATCTGGGTGGGAGGTGTAAGACCTCCTTTCGATGACAGCAAGCCATTAGGTCAGCTCAGTTGGTGGTGTACCCTAAACTTGCTGTGCTCCAGATCCATTGCTCTGGCTCAGGAAGGCATGCGTCGCCAGTGTGCCGGGGTGTTGGTAGGCGGTCACGAGTAATACTCAGAAAAGAAGATATTTTACTGAAGGATTCGTGAAGAAGCCCAAGAAGGCTCTTCACAATAACATACAGGGGTTTCCTCATGGCCACACGCTGCCCAGGGCGGGTGGCTTTAGTTGTGACGGGTGCATTTCGGTTGCAGCTGTGTTACTTCTTCAGGATAAATACGCTCATACCGAATGAGTTACTTAGCAATTGGATTCTTTTTAAACGTAAGTTGTTATAAAAAATACAATGACACCAGTCAGCGGAAGTTCCCTCGAGCTTTTGTGGGCACCTCACGCTTGACACCATGAGGTAGAGCTTTGGGTTCTGCCAGGCTCCCCAGGGAGGTGGCACACTTGGAAGCACGCTCGGCAGCGAGTGCCACTGGTGCCTTTCGGGTGTGCGCTGCAATTTCGGTTGTGTTTGTTTTTAAACCCATGCATTCCCAAGAATGCAGTCGCCAGCGCCTGCAAACGCACTGCTGCAGGTTTCTATGAGCAAACGAGTTTCTCTGCTCTCTCTTGGCGCTGCAAGGGGAACGTTTCAGAAGGACGTGTGCTGCGTCCGTGCTCCCTCATGCTTCTCAGTAGCTCTGCTTCAGTTGCTGCTCCCGTGGTGCCTTATCGACGTGGTGCTTAAATTCACATCCTTGCCTTTGAGTTTGTATCAGAAGAAGTCTTACTGAAGCCCGTACCTTGCCTGCACAGGATGCCAGGTTTTGAGTGACCGTGCCTGTAGAGCTGCCAAATGCCTCGTGTGCCGGAGGTGGCCGTGACCTGCCCGCGTTTCCTCTCGCAGGCTGCGACAGAGCGAACCCCTCGAGTGGGCGTACTGTTGCACAATTAATTTCTCTCCTCCTTCGCACATATGATACTGAAATACCATTTTCATGCTCCTTTTTTTTTAACCGAATGCCTGAAAAGTGAGAGAGAAGAGATGCGCTGCTGCTTCTGCCCATATTTGTGTCCCTGCACGAGAGCAGGGGGTGCTGGCACGGCAAAGTCCACGTCCTGCCTGACCTGCAGTTACTCAGCTCCTGTTCTGTAGGTTTTAAATTTTCCTCCTAAAGGACTCGGAACTCAAGGAACGCCCTATTGAAACGACATCTGTTCTCTGGCTCTTGCACATCGGCTGAGATCCAGAGCAAGAGGACACCTGCGGGAATGTCGAGGGTCATTTTAGAGGCTCCGTTTTAGAGGTGCCGTTTTCAAAAGGATACCAGGGCGGCGGGCGCTGTCAGCTGGGTATCGGTTACGTCAAAGTTGGCTGCGTTGGATGTTAGCGTGAGAAGCTTTTCTGGTGTGAGAGCATAAAATATTGGCCTTTTTCAAAATAATTCTCATGCTGGTATGCTCAGAGGAAGATTCTCCTGTCTTCCCTCACTTTAACATAGACATTCCTCCCCACTTTTATCTCCTCGTATAAAACCACCCACGTAACAAGATTTTTTTCTTGTGGGGCAGCTCATCCTCCTCACTCTCCATGTCAAGGCCATCATCGGCATTGGTGTCAAGTGCCCCCAGGGGTGCAGAAGTCTCTCTGTGATCCCTCTTTGCACCAGCCCCACAGCAGGAGTCACCTGGCTGCCTGTGGTCGTCGGATAGGTGGCTGTGAAGAAGACAGCTCCTCCACCATGCCAGGGTGACTCTTTCCTTTATGGGTGCTGTTATTCACAGCCTGCGTTTCTATCTTTCGGTCACCTCATGAAGTGGTACAGGTATGGTTTAGGGATTTGGGATGGGTTTTCTCCACTGCCTTTGTGGTGACCTGCAGGGACAGGCCTGAAATCTAAGCCTGTCCCTGGCTTAGGGCCAGGGTTTAGTGGTGGGATGGCAGGGTTAGGGGAACGGTTGGGCTTGGTGACCTTAAAGGGCTTTTCCAACCTAAACCATTCCGTGACTCTGTGATTCTAAGTATGGGCACACTGTCACCAAAACCACGAGCACCTGAATTTTCTGTGGCAGTAAGCGTTGACGGGATGGACTGCGAGATTCAATTCTTGGGTTTACACAACTGGCCTCCACCTGAATAATTTCACTCCTGCTTCTCAGCGTCCGGTTAGGGGTGTGTTGAGGTGAAGTTTAGGTGAGCTGCTAAGTTCTTGAGCAATAAAGGTATTTTTTAGGGAAGAAGGCAGTGTGCTTGACGTGGAGACTTGTGTTTTAGGTGAAGGAAAAAGCAAACACTGAAGTCTTTGTGGTAATGTACCGAGACCAGACAGCGGCAGCTGCCAAGGCCCATTGTCAAAGGACTTTCAGTGAGTGTTGGGTGTTCATCAGCGGGGGCAACGAATGATTGCTTCTGTCGGCTACCTGGGCTACCACAGCGCCTATCGTGAATACCTCAGATTTCCCACTCACCCTTACAGCCTTCACTTTTCCCTACAGGCACACATCTGCTATAGTGTTTGGTTTTGAACAAAAAAACCCCCAACCAACGGAACAACTCATTGATGTTGGCTAATTTGATGTCAGCTGAGGTAATTAGCACTTATAGCTGAAATTTTTTAATGAGTTTATGTAAAAGTATTTTTCTTCTTCATTCCAGTACAACAGCTGAAAAAATGTTATTTAGGTCGGTAAAGCATCTCTAATTTCAGAACGTTGTGATATTCATGATCTGAATCCTTGAACACCCAGGGAGCTGTGCCTTCGTCCGCTTCTGTCATCGACGTCTGTCCTCCAGAAAACTTGACAGTGCTTAAGCTTGGGAGGCGGTAGGGGTACAAATGACTGAGCATTTGTTTTTACTGTTTCTTTTCCTTTCTTTGGTTTGTAATCGGAGTCTGAGCGTACTGGGTTGGGGACTTCTCATTCCTTTTGCACACCCACTCTCTGCAGCAGGTTCCCCACTCTGCGGCTGGCGTTCCTGTATGCGCTGCCCGCTGCAGGTAATGAACGCAGTCATGTGCCCTCCCCGTGCCGGGGCTGAAACCAGAACTGCTTCTGTGTCATTTAGGCAAGCCTGGGGTTTGTCAACTGGGAGATCTCCATAGCTGATAGGGCTTTATGACAGAGGTGTCGTCTGAAACGTGTGTGATGCCAATGGACGTTCCCGTGCTCGGGCTGGAGAGCGCCGCAGCCAGTCTGAAGGGCCGTGCTGGGTCCTGCATCCCAGAGAGCTCCGCATTGACCCATCCCTCCGATGAGCGGCCATCGTGGGCACACAGGGGTTTCACCAGCAGCATCTCCAGTATTTGATGTAGGATGCTGGGCGGCTGTTGGCAGCTCAGGTTGTCAGGCCTTTCTCTCAGTGATCCAGTACCACACTCTTCGTGTCCTTAAGCTGCTTAGTGAGACCTGCGTGATGCCAACTTCATTTCTTCATTCTTCTAGAGCTCTTATCTTTCCTGTTCTCTTTTCCCCTGTCTTAAGGTGTTTGTTAGTATTTAATTGATGTCCTTTCCTAGAGCGCAGGAATTACCCAGTGTAACCAAGAAAGCACGCATATCAATCCATTCAGTCTTAAGAAAGCTTTAATTTGGGAGAGAAGGAGGGCGGGGAGCTTAGGTGGGATCACCGGCGCTTGGAGACATGCGAGCTACCAGACACAGACTTGCTGAACGCTTCAGTTTTGTTTCCTCAGAGCTGCCAGTGCGAGGTACGCCCCAATCTCTCTGTCTGAAGTGAACAGTTGATCTTTTTTCTGTTTATAAAAGTGTAATCTGATAACAGGAATGTGCAAGCCTCGCCAGAGCAGTGCAAGTTTCAGCTTTGCCCAGGGTAAGTGCAGGAGGGGGAGTTCTGGGAAGCTGCAATTGGACAGTATTTTTGGGCATTATTTCTTCCTTCATTTTAGCAAGGAACGGTCATGTGGGGGGGAGAACTTTTTTAAAATGGTTGTCTCGCTTCTAAGCATGATCTTGTTGTGATACGGATTCAAGGTCGAGTTCCCGTTCCCATTCTGGTAAACTGCATACCCGTAGAAAAGCAGGGCAGTGGATTAACTGGAGACATTTCTGTCCTTCTCAAAACGTGCTTTAATGGCTTTCACTAGAAGTTTTTCATGTCGTACATCTGGATCCCATTAGCTGTCTAAAATCGGGTTATTTTAAGCTTATGACCGCACATAGTTGAGGGGGGGGGATTGTATTTTTAGTTCAGCTTGACTGTACTTTTTTTCCAAATGAGTAAAGCGCAGCCTTTTCTTTCTGAATGTGTAGATTTTGAGGCAGCCAACCCCGTGGAAATGCATGCAACCCCTTGCGCAGGAACTCCGGAGCTACTATTTTAATTTCTTTTCCTATTTTTCTCTCCCAAACCCAAACAAAATCAGAGACAAAACCCCAGCAGAGCTCCTACTGGTGAGCTCCAGCCGGGCGGCAGAGGTGAGTACCGAGTCCGTGTGCCCACGTGGCTTTGCACCGAGCTCTGCTGCTGGAGCAACGAGAGCAGGCGCAGGCAGCAGCGCCTGCCGACGGGACTTGTCTTGCGTCCAGATCGTGCTGCTTTTTGGTCCTTTTAGAGGCAAAGGGGAAATGTCTCATGCCTGCAGACTGTATGGAAGAGCACTGCTTCTGTGCCAGGTTCACGGTGAAATTCACGCTGGCAGCGGGATTACAGATTTCAGGCTCCTAATGGGTGGGATGAGTTACCAGGATGCGGTACCCGTTCATAAGAGGGCACTGACTCCTGCAGCGCGCGCAGCCGGAGCAGTTTGTTAGGGTGATGCTCATGAAGCCGTTGTCCAGCAAAAGGCTTTTTATCCCTGCTAGATTTGGTTTGCTATCTAATGCTCTGAGTATGAATTTAGCAGAACAATTTCATCGCTCCAAAATAGATTCCACTTACCCAAAGACGAGAGTTTCTTTTATTGCACAGTATCTTTGAAACTATAATTAGCTCTGCTCTTTAAAAGATAAAGGCTGGGGGATCCAGTAAAAGCCCACAGTTGCAGGAACTGTCGTGCGAGCGGTCCAGAAGGCTGTGCCCTTGGCTGACATCACCGAGCCTCGTGCAGAGTCCAAACACAGGGTCCGTGCGGTGTTTTTACGCTCGCAGTATTTGCATAGGTTGGTTTTGGTTCTCCTCAGCCGCAGCTCAAGCAAAGGACTCTTCTTGTCAGATTAATTTTAGTCTTGCAAACTGTTACATCTTTTTTCCTTCTGACCTGAAAGAATTTTGACTCCCAAATTCTCCCAACAATTGCAGATATATTTTTCCTTTACTTCTAGGGCATTTTTAATGGTTTTATTTTGTGCCATGCTGTTAAACAGTCCGGGTAGCCATATGCCAGTATTTGCTGAAGTGAACTGCCGAGGCTGACCTTAAGCCAAATGGCCCTAAGAGTAATTTTCTCTTGGAGCCACTGACATAAAACCGTTTGTGTAAGTGCAAGGTCATGCTTTATGCTCGCTTCCTTCAGCGGCGTCCTCTGCATCTCTTCTGAAACAAGGCTGAGAAACCCAGCAGCCATTGCTGCTGCAGCAGTTTAAGAAACTCTTAATCTTGATTTCAGAATTGCCTGAGCGCCTGCCAGAAATGTATGGGTTCTGTCATCATCCCTCTTGTTTCACTGGAAGATCTCCCTCTGCTTTTCTGTCCCTCCTCTAGGGCTCAGTGCTGCTCCAGGTGTTTTCCTGCGCTGGCTTAAACCGCTGTGCTCTGGGTAGCCCGGTCCTGCAGCCGGCTACGCTCCATGCAGTGGCAAGGGAGGGTAAGGCTATAAATCAAAAAGGGAATTACTGGCTGAGGGAACCAAGATCTCTATAGCTCTGTCTGTCGTAGACGTGTTGAGCCTAAAGCGACATTAAAGCTGTACCGTCAGTTTTGCTGCGCCAGAGCAGGATCAGCTGTGTCCGTGTATTTTCTTATTGTTGTTTAGCTGACACTGTTTGGGAAGGACAAACATTAGCAGGAATATTATTATTAAATATGATCTTAGGCACGTGAGAGGCTGGAAGCCAGTGGGATTTCAAACAAATATCCCACTACTTTCACACCCCAAAAGGTAAATAACCTGTGCAAGACGAGACATCCAAGGAAAAAAAAAAAGTACAAATACTTTGAGCACCTTCGCCTTCTGTTATCTTCAGTCTCATGTAGAGTACGGGACTGTGCTGGTACCCAATGCAGATGAGAATTCTGAGTCTTAGTGCTTCTTTGGCTGAGGCCAGTTTCAGGGGGCCAGTCTTGTGCTGGGTGGTGACAGCGGAGAGCGCGTGGCGGATCCAAGTACTGGAGCCAGGAGACCTGTGGCATTCCTTCCACCATTGCCTTCGGAAACACTGGGGCGCTGTTAAAATGGACGCGTGGTCAAATCCTACTTCAGCTGCCTAGTTTGAGGCTGTGGTTAATCAATGCATTCCTGTATCCAAGAGGGTCAAGCAGGAAGTCCTTGGTGTTGGCTGAACCAGGACTCTACAAAGGAGAGACGAGGCAGTGTCTTGATGAAACTGCGCAGTCTTGCTATTTCTCTTAGAAGGGATCCCTAGGCTACATCCTGCCTTGCAGATGTGCAGCAACTTACTGCACTTCACAGAATCCCAGCATCCCAGCATGGCCGGGGCTGGCAGGGCCCCCCGGAGCTCCCCCAGTGCCACCCCCCTGCCCAAGCAGGCTCACCCAGAGCAGGGGGCACAGGACAGCGGCCAGGCGGGGGGTGAAGATCTCCAGAGAAGGAGACTCCACAGCCCCCCTGGGCAGCCTGGGCCAGGGCTCCATCACCCTCCCAGTCAACAAGTTCTTCCTCCCGTTCAACTGGAACCTCTTCTGCTTCAGGTTGTGCCCATGGCCCCTTGGCCTGGCGCTGGGCACCACTGGGAAGAGTCTGGCTCCGTCCTCGTCACCCCCACCCTTGAGATATTTGGAGGTGGGGATGAGATCCCCTCTCAGCCTTCTCTTCTCCAGGCTGAACAAGCCCAGCTCCCTCAGCCTTTCCTCCTAGGGGAGATGCTCCAGTCCCCCCATCATCCTTGTTGCCCTCCTCTGGACTCTCTCCAGGAGTTCCTCATCTTTCTCGAACCGGGGAGCCCAGAACTGGACCCAGAGCTCCAGGTGGGGTCTTTTTTGAAAAGAATGAACCACTCATCTTCCTCAATAAGTTAGTGTTAAATACACCTTGCTACTTCTCTTTGCTGCTGTGAGCTGTTTCTCTATAAATGTGTATGAGAGAATTGTTGAGCAATGGTGTAGGGTTTGCTAATCTTAAGGGAACCTAATACTGTGTAAAATGTCATCAGATCTCACCAGACTGAAATTTCTAATTTAATTGACCTTTAACATAATTAAAGTTCTATTGTAATTGCATTTCTTAGAAGAAACACTCTTGTGTCAGTGGTGTTTCAAGTAAGAAGTCTGGAGTGTAAAGGAGTCCCTGTCCCACAAATTACAGCTGTAATTGACTGCAGATGGATCTTCCTCCAGTATTTATTCTTGCAGCTGGCACATGGGACTGGACTGGATCCCGTCTTAGTTTATCTAACGAATCGGGGCTCGTGAGGTTTGGCTGACACATGTTCCACTTTATCTCATCTACTTTAATCTTAGAGAACTGTTAACGTTTCACCTGGCAAACTCCTCTCCCAGCCAAACCAACAGCAGGAAGCGATGAAGCCTCGTGGATGAACCGGCTGGCGCGGGGCCTTCAGGCCAGGCGTGCGGAGTCACTCGTTCTGGAGCTGTCCTGGCTAGGGGTGCACATGTTTAATTGTTTCTCTGAGCCAGCACGCTAAATACCCAAGGATTTTTTGTCCCTGCCCTTTAGTCACGTTTCTGTCCTTACCACTTGCTATCAAGGTGACATCTCCATCCCGGCTCTTGCGTGCCTCTTTGGGATGAGGGCTGTTTACTGTTTCTAATTTACAAAATCTACTGAAAGGCGTTTCTGTCAGATACTGGCCCGCAGTCTGCCCTGATCTTTCGCTGATGAAGGAAATCCTTATTTACATAGGAACAGTGCAAAGCACTCTTTGAGCATTTTAAAATCAGGGTGTCTTACTGGATGCGGTGCTTTCCCGGGCGTCGCTTTACATTCTGCAACGATTTCTGTGGCCTCCCTCCAGAAGTGCTCTTAGGATTTAAGGGCATCGGGAGGTACAATCTCAGCTCCACCTATTTTTCAAATTATAAGAAAGCCTGAAGTGAAGACAGAACTAACTTTACTGAAATTCTGTTTAAAGGAAACAAACTCAGCTTGTCAAGCCTTGTCCTTATGAGACTCTGAATATTTTTCTACATGTGCATGTCTTCATAGAATCATAGAATCATGGAATGGTTTGGGTGGGAAGGGACCCCTAGGGGTCACCCAGCCCAACCCCCCTGCAGGAGCAGGGACACCTTGAACCACATCAGGTTGCTCACAGCCCCGTCCAACCTGGCCTGGAATGGTCCCAGGGATGGGGCCCCCACCACCTCTCTGGTTATACCTCTCATGTTATACCTCCGCTTGGCTGCATGCAAAGCTCTTCAAAGGATGTAACCTTTCTGAGAGCTTTGGGGTCCAGAGACCCAGGGGTGTATTCTCATCCGCCCCCCCTTCGCTTCGGGGGCCCGCAGCTGAGCTCAGGCAGCTGTGACGCGGTTGGCTTTCTCAAGTTCTCCTGTTTGTTCTTGAGAATCTGTTGTGGTTGCAGCTGTCAGTCCAACACAGCAGCCGTTGTGGCACCGAGGGCTTTTACATGGGCAGAGGATGTGCAAAATGTCATAACGCGGCTTCGTTGTATCTGCTCCGGGGATGAGTTGTCTTCCCAGGTGTGGGTTGTAGCCTGGGCGGCCATTCCCGGTTTGGAAAGATTAGTTTGCTTTGTTCAAAGATGGCCTAAAAACGAAAATGTGAATAGAATCTGAGGCTGGAGAAGAGTGGCCTGCATTTGGCTTAATGTTTCCACTTCACGCAGAACTTGTAGTTTCAGCAGTGAGAGGCTTCAAAGAGGATGTGGTTGATGTTCGTGCTGTTCAAATGTCTCCAAACCCCAGTAACAATCTCGTTCTCGGCCTGGGTTTTAAATGTTAAACCGAACCGATGTTTTCTTCATGTTTAACAACTATGAGCAAGGATAAGTTTTACAAGGAGGGGGGCACAGCATTTGTCCAGCCGAGGGTTGTGTTTGCAGTGGTGGTGGGCTGGGAACGTACCTGGCTGGTGTAGGAGTGAGGCCGACGGCTCTGCTGTGCCCAGGCTCTCCGGGTGACGACAGCGGCCCGGTGACTGTGAGCACAGTGCTTTCCTTGCAGAAACGGGGCACCCAAACACAAAGCTACAACATTTCATTCCATTTGCTTCGCTCACGGCCCTTCCTTTGAGAATCACAGCGAATCGCTCAATATCCCTAGTTTTTACTGTGTCCTTAACCATTTTCTTTACTTTCCTGAATGCCGTCAAGTTGTGCTGATGTTGTGTGATCAGCGCTACAGCACGTCAGGCAGTCAACGTGAATACGCTGTAAGAGTTTTGGCTTCGTCATCCTTCCATCCTTACACATCGCCTTGCCTTGCCGGCCGTTTCCCTACACCTGCAGCCGTACGGGATCCCCCTCCGGAGGTGGCACACTTCATTTAGATTACTGCAGCTGCTATGAGTACCTTGGGGTTTTTTTCCTCCCCATATTTACTTACTCCTTTTTTGATGTTTTACCTTGTGTTTTTGGTCTTTTGTTCTCTAGATTATATTGCTCTGAATTTCCACACGGTTCCCTCGGATCTTAACTAAACTAAATATGTAATATTTTACTGTCCCCCGCCTTCCAGTCCATCACTACCCACTAAAATGCTCCCTACTTAGGACGTGACCCTGCAGAATTTTTGCTGCTTTCTTGCCTGATCTCCATTTGATTCTCTTTGCCTTCTGTCCCATCCAGCGTCAGTTTTGCCAGTTCTTTGTTTTTTAAACAATAGCCACATGGTTTTTAGAAGCCTTTTGTTGGAAATCTCTGGAAGTGTGAGTGAACTCTTAGCAGCAAACTTTCTTTTCTCCCAGTTCTCTTTATCGATGCATTCAAAGAATCCTGATGGCTTTGTGAGATCTGCTTTTCCTCTCCGGGTGCTGATGAGACTATGACCTTTCCAGCATCTTCTTGCTCTTCCTGAACTGCAGTTTCAAGCAAAATGAGAGACAAATGCAAGTTTACAAATGTTCCTCCTGCTCTTTCAGAGTACGGATACACGCTTTGCTTTCCAGGTCTTGGTATAACATTTGGGGGGGGGGTGTCGGTGGATTGCTTTTTAAGTGGTAGCTCTGCTTGCTGTGCGACTGTCTTGTCTTTTATCGTGCGTGTGTATCGCCCGGGTGTGGTAGGCTTGTCAGTGACTTTTGAATTACCAGTTACTACCATAACTTTTTATCATTGTTGGGTTTTGTGACACTGCGGAGGCTGATACTGCCTCATCGCTATTGTGTATGCCTTCTGAAAATCTTGCTCTTTTCATTTAATGTCCATGCCCCATGTGAGAATTTTACTTTTTATAATTTGTTCTTACTAATTCTATGCGTTTTATTGCAATGTTGCGCTCTGATGCTTACTGTCACTACGTTATTTTCGGGAGCTTCCCTCCTCTGGATACTGAGCGGGATCACCCTGTGGCTGTTGTCGTCGTCTCCTAACTCCTTGCTGTTGCAGGACACTCGTTTAGCCTCAGGTATCCTAGAACTAATTGCTTCTGGAAGCAGTAATTCAAATAGTTTACATGGGAATCTGTTCATTACCCTTTATGGTGGGGTTCTCCCCGCCCCGGGATCAAGCAGTCCTTTACTCTGTTTTGTTTCCTTGATCTTACAGTGGGCATTGTTATCTGTGCAAATTTACGTGCAGATTTATGTACAGACCATGAAGTTGCAAACTTAGGTTGTTTTCTGTTGAACTGGCCGCCCCCGTACGCAGTCTCACAGATTTACCTGTGGAGTTCGCTGCCGGTGCAGCTGTGTCTCGCTGCTGTTCTCGGCTACGCCTGCGCAGTGTGTTTTGCCTCGGCCATCGTGCAACATAAGGCGTTCCAGCTAATGCCATTTGGCTTTTGTCTGGTTTTGCTGTACCATTTCAGTCTCAGCAGCTTTGACTGGCCCTAGTGTGCCGATTACCTGGCTTTTTCTAGGTGGCGGGTTAACCTCTGCTGCTGGCCAGTACAGTTCGTATACTGGCCCAGACAATAGAGGCAACACTGATTATGAGAGATCAGAACTGAATGGTTTCCCTGGCTGGCCCCGCAGCCACCCCCCACCGCTGCCAGAGCAGAGAATCATCGAATCATAGAATCCCAGGATCCCAGGTTGGAAGGGACCTCCAGGATCATCTGGTCCAACCTTTCTGGGCAAGAGCCCAGTCCAGACAAGATGGCCCAGCACCCTGTCCAGCTGAGCCTTGACAGTGCCCAATGTGGTGGAGCCACCCCCTCCCCTGGGGAGATTATCCCAACGGGTGACTGTTCTCATGGGGAAAAATTTCCCTCTCATGTCCAGTGGGAATCTCCCCCAGAGCAACTTGTGCCCATGCCCCCTTGTCCTCTCCATGGGACTCCTTGTGACAAGGGAGTCTCCATCTTCCTTGTAGCCCCCCCTTAGGTACTGGGACGTGGGGATGAGATCCCCTCGGAGCCTCCTTTGCTCCAAGCTGAACAAACCCAGCTCTCCCAGCCCATCCCCATCCGGCTGAGAGAGGCTTCCCAGCCCTTGGATCCCCTTGGTGGCCCTGCTCTGGAACCCCTCCAGCCTGCCCACATCAATTTTGTACAGCAGGGACCAGAACTGCACACAAGATTCCAGGTGTGGCCTGGCCAGCGCTGAGCAGAGTGGGATGAGGACTCCTTTACCTCTGCTGGTGATGCCCTTGGTGATGCCCCCCAGCACCCTGTTGGCCACCTTGGCCGCAGCAGCACCCTGCTCACTCCTGTTGAGCTTGTTGGCCACCAGGACCCCCAGGTCCCTTCCCACAGAGCTGCTCTCCAGCCGGGTGGATCCCAGTCTGTGCTGCCCTCCTGGGTTGTGTTTTCCCAGGTGCAAGACCCCACACTTGTCCGTGTTGAACTTCCTAAAGTTCTTGCTAGCCTGCTCTTCCAGCCTCTCCAGAGTAGTTTGAGTATCCTGTGCCGAATTGGTATATTCAGGCTATGTGACCAGCTGTTACTTAATTCCCATCCCCGCTTTGTCGGTTGTAACGAGACCATTTAAAACTCTAAATCACCTGAAACTAGAAGCCTTGCTTTAGGACTAGATTTCTTTAAGCGTCTAGGCTCATCCACTGAGGCTGTGTGTTCATTCCTGGGATATCCTGTATATTCCCATATTTCTTTTTAGAAAGGAGCAAGTGATGTTCCCCTTCCTTTGCATGCCATTTATCTTCCCGCTCTTGCGTGGGATTCAGATTTAATCTGATCAGAAACTGCTGTCAGTTAGGTGTCTGACCACAGGACATTCCAGATGAAGACAACCAGTGCCTGTGTCTGTATTTCCAGTTGGATTTGAATTGGCTAAACCTGCCTGAACCTGAAGCTTTTTCTCAGGCTGCAGTGTTGTTTGACAGCAGCTATTTACAAGGTGAATACAAAAGAGATGGACAAGAGATGAAAAACCCGAAGCTGGTCCCAGGCATTGCTGTGGGCTTTCAGGGGAAACAGCTGCCTTGGTGGTGGGGAGGAAACAGAAATGATTCTTCATGCAAAAAGTAACATTTTCTAGAGGTGCGATTTTCCTGGGCCTTGTGAGATGACCTGAAATGGTGAGGGCTGGTGAGCATGCTGCAGCCATATGTATAAGGGCTGGGTAATGTATATGTTGTGGTTTTCTTTTTTCTTGTAGTGTCGTCTAGATTGTCACAGACATCCTCCCCGCAGTCAGGCTGCCCGTCGCCTTCCATCCAGACAGGCAAAGTCATCTCCTCATCCCAGAAGCACAGCAAGAAGGCACTCAAACAGGTAAGCAGCCTTGTCCGGAACCTCGTTTAGGCATCGTTGCAGTAAATTGATTTCTCTGGCAAATCATCTTTCTCAGTGAAACCGCACTCTGCAGGGAAGTAATGCAGGGCTTCCTGGGTGTCGCACACAGGGGGTTGCTGAAGCATCCCTCTCTCTTAAAGGTGATTCAAATTATTGTGCTATTTAGTTCTTTGCTTTTTCCCTAAATAAGCATCTGGATATTTTTTGGTTTTATTTCAAAGAACGGATATAGGATGTTCTTTCTTTTCACTTTTGATGAGTGTGCTTAGCTTTTTGCGGTCTGTTTTAGTAAAGGAAAGGTCTTTTGGGGAAAAGAATTAAATCCACTGACTTCTTCCCCTCGTTAGCGGCATAGTTTCCCTTCCAAGGAATTCTGTGGGTGCGGTGCGTATGGGTGGATGGAGAGCCCACTGGCTTTGCGTGGCACCTCTGCTGGGTGTTAGGAGAGAAGGAGGAGGGCTGGTTATTGTCCGTGCTCGGGGAATGACTGTTGTGTAGGTGGTGTTAACTGTGTGCATGCAGGATGGAGCGGGTGTTTGTACTTCAAATGGTTTGTTTCTCCTAATGAAAAATTGCAAGATGAAGTAGTCCCCTGAGTGTCTTATTTGCAGGTGTTTCCCCAACGGCATTGTTTAGTTTTCCATGATCCTTAGAAAGGAAATGCTTTAGATTTACTCCTTAGCAAAGTAAAAATCTGTAAGGAGCAATGAATCAAGTTGCAGAGGAGGTGCTAGTCCAGGGATCATGGAAGCTTGTCGCAGGCAGATGAAATCGTGATGTGTTCCAGATAGGATTTACCTTTTCCAGCCCAGCCTGTTTTCCTGACCTTTTCCAGCTGTGAAGCAACACTCGGGATGGCATTCAGCTCACAGAGACGCCTGTGGCCCTGGGAAAGGGATCTGCAGTGAGAGAGAAGGATCTAATTAGGGCATATTATTGAGGAGAGTATTACAGGGGAAGATGAGGCAGCTGGATAAGCTGGAGCTTTGTTTCCAGCTAGAGAGGGCTGAGTTGATGTCAAAATGAGATGCCAGCTCTAGGGAATCTTCTCTCTTCTTCCTTTTCCCACTCGGCTGGTCCTCGACAGAAGCATCAGTGTTTCTGTGATGTTGCTCGCTGCTGATAGCCGCACTAAAGCAGCGAGATTGTGTTGTCACTTTAGGCAGATTTTCTTCTGAAGTTCAGAGGCAAGCTTCCACTTTCATTTGAATCCTCGGAAAATTGCTTCTCACTCATTCAGCAAGATATTAATTATTCTCTTCACTTTCTCGTCCTCATCCCTCTTTAAGCCTGGCTGGCAATCATTTCTCTCCAACATCCGCAAAGGCTTTTCTCTTTCAAGAGCGTGATCAAACAGACTCAGGGTTTGTTGCAAACAGTCCTCTTGCCCCTCTCCTGCTCAGCAGTTCCTCTTCATTATCTCTCGCCTGGAGGTCCATGTTTCACACAATCACAGGTTGGAAGGGACCTCTGGGCAAAGCAATACTCTGTTGCCAAACCTACGCTATTCCAAACCTACACTCCCATCTACTTTTCTCCTCTCTTCCCAGCCCCTGTCTGTACATGCCTAATAATTTTCTGCTTTTTGTCTCTGAATTCCCCGTGTTCCTGCTCCCAACAGCCCTCCCCCACCCTTATATTCATTCCCCTCTGTCTCTGCTCTCTCCCTCCTCCGCCCCCCAGCTTTCTTATTCTGAGATGTCTACTTCCCGAGCATCCTTGTTCCAGCGCCATCTCTGAATGTAGTGAAATATGTCAGAGCCAGTGAGTTCCAAAATCGAGACAGTGCTCTCAGTTTCACTGTTTGTCTCATTGGTTTGGGGGGGAAAAAAAAAATCAGAAACCCTGAAAGAGAAATGGGGAACCCTGTGGAGGCCTTGACGTCTGCATAGCATACCTGTTCGTACTTAACAGTTATGCAGCTCTGTGCAGAGCACAAAAGTGTTTCTGGTGGTCATCATCTTCCATCACAACAGCTTTTCTGCCTGAACTCAACTCCTGTGGCCCAGAGTAGAGCATCAAATTGTAGCACATGTGGGCCTGTGTGAACCTCATGAGGTCCAACAAGGCCAAGTGCAAGGTCCTGCACCTGGGTCAGGGTAACCCCCGGTATCAATACAGGCTGGGGGAAGAAAGGATTGAGAGCAGCCCTGCCCAGAGGGACCTGGGGGTGCTGGGGGATGAAAAGCTGGCCATGAGCCGGCCATGGGCGCTGGCAGCCCAGAAGCCAACCCTGCCCTGGGCTGCATCAGGAGAAGCGTGGCCAGCGTGGAGGGAGGGGATTGTGCCCCTCTGCTCTGCTCTGG
>JAKFQP010000708.1:87855-106366 GCA_023375905.1 Nycticorax nycticorax | reverse complement strand
GGGGAGCTGGGGCTGGGCTGGGGTGTCATGGAGAGCTGGGCCTGGGCTGGGGTGTTATGGGGAGCTGGGGCTGGGCTGGGGTGTCATGGGGAGCTGGGCCTGGGCTGGGCTGGGGTGTTATGGGGAGCTGGGGCTGGGCTGGGGTGTTACGGGGGAGCTGGGCCTCTCCCTTTCCTCCCTGCCACCCAGTAGTTACAAGGAGGTCCTTGAGAAGACAGAGCCAGGCTCGTCACAAAAAAGGTGAAGGAAGCGGGACGGTGAGCAATGATGGGCTTAAGTTGAATGATGCAAGGGAAAACAGGACGTGAGGACAGTCAGTCCGGGATGGAGCGGGTGCCCAGAGAGGTTGTGCCTCCTCCATCCTTGGAGGTTTTCAGGCCCCAACTGGCCAGAGCCCTGCATGACCTAGCGGAGGCCAAGCTGCCCCTGCTCTGAGCTGGAGATCAGACTGGAGACCTCCCGAGGCCCTTTCCCACCAGGATTATTCTGTGATTATGACAAGACTCAATATACATTTAGATTAGGGACATGGTTTAGTGGGAATGGGAGTGTTAGGTTAACGGTTGGACTTGATGATCTTAAAGGTCTTTTCCAACCTGAATGATTCTGTGATTCTATGATTTATTAAAGAAACCCCCAAATGTTTATAACAGAGAACATAAGTGCGAAGCGGACACGGAATTTAAAAAGAGGTATCTAATGAATAACTGTTTCCTCCTCTTCCCACACATGCCTCAGCCACCATTGGCGTGGGCAGCTCGGGCTGAGGTGGCACGGTGAACAAAAGCAGAATTGTTTTACCTAAGCTGAGAAAAATGCAGCAATTAAATGGCACACAGACTAGGTGAACTGAATATACAAACCCTGCAGTGTTCGAAGGGATTTGCAGAATGGAAGTATGGGATTCACACAACCCCCTGAGCATCCCACTGGTCTTCGTAGTCTAGTCCTTTCGCGACATTCACTGTTGCCTGCGGTTCATCTTCAAAGAAGAATTTGTCAAAGCTTTCTTGAGCTTGTTTATGGATTTTTGTTACTCATATGAATGTCTGGTCTCTCTTTTTATCTTTCTTTTTTTTTTGAAAGCTTTTGACCTCAATAACAGGAGGTTAATTGCGTGTTGCAGAGAATACTTCCTCTTACTGATTCTCAGTTTTGCTGTGTTTCAGTTTGGCTGACTGGTTTTTTTAACCTGTGGTACAAGTGGCTGAATAGGAGCTATTTAACAAATTGGAAAATAGGAATCTAACATGTCTGTCCATTATCTATATCCTTTTGTTGTCAGTCTCCCTCATTGTGTCTTTACAAACTGAAAGTCAGCCTGTCTTCTGTTTTCCTCTTGTGGCAGATTCTGCAGGTTCCCGCATATTTTTAAGCTCTCTCCTCTTTCTATCTGTGTTGTTGTTGTTGTTATTTAATTTGAGATGGTGGTGATCTCTAGTTAACGGTCCCACTCATCTGTATATATGCAGCATAATATTTCCCGTCACTTCCTATTTCGAAATTCCGCGGTATACTTGATCTGTCGTAATTTACTCTGCTGTTAAGTTTATTTGGGTTTGGATTTCATTTTTTGCAAACAGACGCTTTGGTTTGGGCAACTGCTGCAGTTTCACCAAATTGCCTTCTTCCTTCCTTCTCGTAGTCCTTTCTGCCTTCTAGGCTGCGCCATGGTTGCCTTAACAGTCTTTTCTGAAACAAAGGATTTTATTTTTTTCACTTTAGTGTTTTAATCTTCGTTACTGTCCTAATTAAAAAAATCTTTCCTAATGGGTAGCATCTCTGCTGAAGGTTTTAGTAAGTTGCTACTTGCTTCTTCAGGAGACAGAAACGGATTACCTTATGGTACTTTTACTTTGAAGTTATTTGTATAATTGCTTCTTGAACCAACTCCAGATTTGGAATCCTTTCTCTTTGCGTTCTCTAGAGATTGTTTTTCATGAAACACCACAACTTTAGATGTTCTGCAACCGCTGACTTTTTGCTTTAGATGCAAAGGTAGGAAATGCGTGTACTTTCAGTAGCGGATTTAAACAGTATCGGTGCCCCGTGCAAACATGTTTCAGAAGTCGTTCTGAACTTTTGGCAGAGCTGGAATCAGAACCCAACTGTCTGTAGCTGACTTTACTGACTGTGAAACAAGGGGTTTGTACTGTGTGCTAATAATTTCTAAGAATATTTTGAATTGCCCTTTGCTCATGTTCTTCTGTCCTCTTCCCCAGGCCTTGAAACAGCAGCAGCAAAAGCAACAGCAGCAGCAATGCAGAGCAGGCATGCCCGTGTCGTCGAATCAGCATGTCCTTCTGAAGGCCGTCAAGGCGGCCAGTGACTCCGTGCCTGCAAAATCTGGTACGTGGCAGTGACGCTCTCTGTGTTCCTTTACTGTTGTGCCTCTTTAACTTGCCTTTTATTGTTCTTAGGGGATGAGAGAAGAAAGTGCTCTTTTCATAATGGCGTTCTTTTTGTTTCTGAAATAGCCTAGCTTCTGTTTGCCTGGCTTTGATTTTATTAGGAATGCATTCAGTTAAGAGTAGATTTTGAATAGATCTTACTGTGCCGTCCTCTGGTGACAAATGTCTTCCCCTGCAGATGCCTGTACGCTGTGGTCAGGTAGTTCTCGTGGCTGAGCAAATCAGGTCATGTTTCTCTTAGTGGCTTCTTGTTCTGTAGTGTTGGCTTCCATGTCTTGTTCCAAAGATGTACATTCTGATCTGGAAGGTCCGCAAGAGGTTTCCAGTGTTTATGCTGCATTAGAAATGAATGAGATCACTACTCCTCTCTTGTTCAGTCAACGGTGCGTTAGCTCCCTTACCAACAGCAGCATTTCACTAGTTACCATAAATTCTTGGTAGTGACTTCTAGCTGATTTTCTCCAAGTTCTTTTCCGTGTAACTGATTTCCATTATTAGCTCCTGGTTCTGTAAGCATGACTCAAGTTGTTTTCTTTTAGATACAGGAAATGCCTCTGTGTTTGTATAGACTGATTTTCATGTTGTACAAGGAAATAACTTCGTAGACTAACGTGGTCATTATTTTATCAATCCACAATTTGTCAATTCATCTGTAAACATCACCAGTAGTGGCCCTGTACCATCCCCCAGATCACTAGTTTGCTTTTGTTCATACTCAGGGCAGAAATCAGAACAGTGGGCCTATCAAATCAAATCAAATCAGACACATTTGGCCTGGTGACTTGTGTCCAGCACTGCTGCTAGCACATGCATGAAGAAGTGTGTAAAAGCAGGGTAGGCACATAGTAGTGCTCTCCCAGAATTAAGCGTGTTGTGCTCGGGGACCTCCAAAGCAAGAGGAGCTGTCTGTATTTGCCGGCTTCGGTGGGATTTTCTTCAGTGGACTCACCTAACCTGGGGGGTGGGAATGCTGACTTTGTAAATGCCTTGTGGCAAACAACACGCTGTAAAAACTAGTCGGTTTTGTTTGGTTTGAGCCAGGCTCCTTATGCCTTTATTTGACTCATTCTAATTATCAAACAGGCAATGAGCAACTATTGTTCATTCAACAACTCTTTGCCACTCATGGCTTTTGTAGACATCTCGCTTTCAGTCAGAAGAGCCCTACTGTATTTTCTCATTCCTCATATGGAAAGCTATATGCTGCTTGCGATGGAGAATGAAAACTGTACAGTGTTCAGGGTGCAGATGCATTCTGAATCTGTGCAGCATCATTTTGGTGTTCTGTGTTTTGTTCATCTTTTCTTACCAATTCCTAGCATTCACTTTGCTTTTTTTGACCCAGCCAAGAGCAGGCATTTTCCTAGAACTGTTGAGATTCTGGGACTCTTTCCTGAGTTGTCATTTTCTATTTGAGGGCCCAACAGTATGTATGTAAGGTTAGGGGAGTTCTTTTTGTACATCACTTCATGTTTCTGTACAGCGAATCATACCTGTTCTTTTATCACTCAGCCATTCGTTGTCATGAAATCCTTCTGCAGCTGTAATGGGGCGGGGGGTGTTGGGACCTAAGAAATAAAGAGTGCACAGGGTTAGTGTATGCAGTATGGAGCAGGGGGAGGCAGGAGCGGGGTCAGCAGCATTGTGTACAAGAAGAAAAGAGGGCTGGCTTTTTGAGGATGAAGTCTCTTCCAAAAAACGACGATCTCCTCCTCTGCTTCACGGCCCTGCTGATTCTGATCCTGCTTCACCGTCTTCTGCAACACGTGTGCAGTCCCTGTCTGTGTAAGCTGTGTGTACTTCTGAAGTCCCTGCCCTTATAGCCCCTCTGTGACACTAGTTATCATGGGGAAAACGCCGTGCAATGTCCAACTCAGACACTTCTATTGAGACAGAAGTTCCCTCCCCCTCAGTAATTACCCTGTTTTTCCATCCTTCCCCCCTGATTTACTTGACTGGTCCCGATTCATCTCAGAAAGATGATGATCGTGAAAACATAAGTGTTGAGGAAGGTGCAGCAAGAATGCTCACTCTGAAAGATTCTGTCGAGTGTTCTGCACAGATGGAGTGGCTGAGACTGGCAGTCATGAAGCTTGCCCAAAAAAAGGGAGAGAAAGCAATCAGATCACAACAAAATTGCATCTCCAACCCCAAATCCTAAGCTATTTGCAGTCTTCTTAAAAAATGACTTTTTGATAACGCCTGGTAACATGGGTAATACCAAACTGCTACCCTACAGAAAGAAGGGGTGCCTTCATTATTCTTACAGCATCTATTAACCTGACTGCGGTCCCAAAATTCCTTCCCCTTCCAAAGAGTCAGTCCTGCAGCCAACAAGCCTGTGTTTAGAACAAGAAACAACTGCATGTGGAGGGAGAAGCTGCATCTCTGCTGCTGAGTTGATCATTGCCAAGTACCGGGCACAAGAACTGGAACTCAGTCAATCCATTCTGCTGAATTCCCTGACGTAGCTTTGGCTCGGGACAAGCTAATGGTCTCCTAGGCAATCCTTGGCACAGCTTGGCGTTCAGCAGAGGCCAAACATCATTCCTGGCAGGCAATCGGAACGTGGCTGACCCCGCTTGGCGGAAACAGAAAGCTTGAGGGTGTGAACACAGCTGGTTTGTGCCGGTTGTTCTGAGGGCCAGGGGAATGCCCAGCATCACCGTTCTGTTTACTGGTGTAGAAGTAGCCAGAGGATTATACAACAGCAATAAGGCAATATTTGCATGAAAAACATTTTCCTCCTGCATATTCTTGCTGTAATTACATGAATGTTTAGCTGAAATTCACTGGTCAGGTTAAGAAATTTCATGGAGCCATCAGAAACTGGTCCTGGGAGCCCCCTTGAGAGCTCAGCTAGTCCACGTCCTTTCCTCAGGGCAGGAGCTCGGATGCATTCCTGACGGATGTTTTCTTCAGTCTGTTCTGAGAGATGCCATTGATGCAAAGACCAAAAACTCCCAGCAAGTCTTGCCCTTCCTGCTTTGTTAACTTTATCCTTAAAATGTTTTTCTTAGCCTCCAATCAGCATGTTTTCTTCCTTCCTTGGGTTTAAACCCAAGATTTCCTGTCCTATCCACCATAGACACAGGGTGCAGGTTATTTGATTTCTCCTCCCTACTGCCTTTTACATAACCGGAGATGTTTCCTCATCTCATACTGATTTTCTTTAGTATAGAATTCTTTCTGTGTTTTAGTGTGTTTGTTTATCCTCCCTTTCCAAATAGCTCTAAACAAATCCAAACCCAAACTAGACCAATCTGTCGTGGCTTGCTGGTTATATACTGCTGGAATGTTTCTTGTAACATCTGTTCAGACATATGCAAGGTTGCGGCTATGCGCCATATATCCCACTGAAAGGAACGGGCGTATTTATCAGCGGTACTTCATGCAGCATTTAATAGCAGAGTAAGTACTTAACAGTTGATGAGGTTGCCTGTTGTTCCCAGGCAGCTTTGCAGCTCAGACCCTTTCAAAAAGGTTAAGGGGAAAAAGGTTAATATCATCTTGCTTGTTTGAAATTCAGTCGTAAGCTGTGCTTTGTGCCCTTTACACCTAGGCTGGTGTGGTCTGAGAAGGAAGCCAAAATTCATCCAGTAGAAAATGATGCATTTCCAGTGACCGCATTAAGAAAATGCAGTGCCAGGTGTATAAAGCCTTTCAGATAAAATTATGGTTTTAAAGCCTTTTGCAGTTTCTCTGCTGACTAGGATTAAACCTGCATGGTTCATTAGCACAACAGGCAGATACCGTTCCTGGAGGACCCCATCTCCCGAGCTCCCTGCCCCAGGAGGAATTGCCTCTTCGCTTAGGGAAGTAGGAACAGGGGAGACCTTAGAGGGACTGAAAGAGGTAGGGTATTTTGCAAGACCGTTAGATAACATGGAGTAATTATTAAAATACACTAATGGAGTATGTAATCCAAACTTGTGTTACTTAGAGTACTTCAGGTCCTGTTTGGTGTCTTTATTTTTTGTGATTCTAATGAGGCTTTTGCCTTTCCTGGGTATGGCCAGGATCCTGCTGCTGGAGGCCTCCTGTCTGGCTCTTCCCAGGCACTGCATGCCAGGCTTCTGGGGCAGGGGTTCACGGCTATTGGTTTTGCTCCTAATTTTGGTTTCACACTTCCCAAACTATTGCTACACCCACTTTAATCATGGGCGAACTATTTTCTTCCAGCATCTCTATTTAATTTTTGTTCCTGCTTTTTTCTCCCCGACTTCCCCATATTTTGCTGCTGCATTACGGTTGCAAGCTGTTGTACATTCTGCATGTCAACTTATCCAGCCTTTCTAGTACTACCCTGAGAATACGTTAGAATTGTAGGACCCTTCATGTTGGTAGGGACTTCAAGGAGATCTCCAGTCCAACCTCCAGCTCAGAGCAGGGACAGCTTGGCTCCACCAGGTTGCTCAGGGCTCTGGCCAGTTGGGTCTTTGAAAACTTCCAAGGATGGAGGTGGCACAGCCTCTCCAGGCACCCACTCCATTGCAGACTGTCCTTATGGGGGTGAAATTTTTCCTTATGTCCTGGCTGACTCTTGGGTTTTTTTTGTCCTCCTGCCTTGCACCACTGTGACAAGCATGGCTCCATCTTCCTGCTGGCCTCCCAGTAGGAACAGAGTGGTGGCTACCAGGTGTCCCTCAACCTTTTTTATTCTCCATCCTGCCAAGACCTGGTCCCTCAGCCTCTCCTCAAAGGGCAAGCACTGCCATCCCCTGAACATCTTGGTGGCTCGCAGCTGAGCTTGCTTCCAGTTTTTATGTCTTCCTTGTATTAGAGGCGCCGGATCAGGACACAGAATCAAGGTGTGGTCTTAACAAACGCTTAGCCAAGGGGGATAATAACTTCCCTTGATCTGTTGGCTGTGGTCCTACAGCCCAGGATGCTGTTGGCCTTTGGTGGCAGGGCACAAGTTCATCTTGTGTCAGCCAGGACCCCCAGGTCCCTTCAGCAGAGCTGTATCGCTGCCAGGGGCTCTTCCTTCCCAGGGGCAGGACTTTGCCTTTGTCCTTGTAAGGTCCCCGCTGGCCCCTTCCTCCAGCCTGGCTCGGTCCCACTGGTTGCAGCTCTGCCCTTGAGCATAGCAGCTGGTCCCTGCAAATTTCGTGTTACCTGCAAACTTGAGCAAGTGCTCCATTGCCTCCCCCAAATAAAAAATGTGACCTGAGGCACTTGCTCGTTGCCAGCCTCCAGGCAGAGTATGGAGCATGACTGTCCAAGCCTGGGCACCTCACCTGCTGCTTACCCATCTGGTTGTCCACCCATCCAGACCCTCAGGTCCCAGTTCACATACGCTATTGTGGGACACAATGTCAAATGCCCTGCTAAAGTCAAGGTAAATGGCATCCACCTCTCTTCCCTCATCCACAAATCCAATCATTTGATCACAGAAGGCAATCAGGCTGGTCACGTGTGATTTACCCATGGTAAATCCATGCTGACTGCTTCCAGTCATCATTTTGGCCATCTTGTCTAGACTGTGCTCTTGCCTAGAAAGCTTGGAGCAGATGATCCTTGAGGTGCCTTCCAACCTGGGATTCTGTGATGCTATGATTACCTCCTTTGTGTGACCAGAAATACACTCCAAGAGGAGGCACTCCATGATTTTCCCAGGGAGAAAAGACAGGCTGACCAGTCTGTATTTTCTCAGAATGTCTTTTGGCCCCTTTTTGAAGGTGGGTGCAACATTTCCCTTTCTTAGTTGTGGGGAATCTCCCATGATCTTAACTTCTTTTCAAAGATGGTAGAGTGAGGCTGTGTAAGGACACTGGTGGGCTCCCCCAGGATCCTTGGATTCAACTCGTTTTGTCCCACAGGCTTGTATGGGTAGAGACAGCCTTCTTGACTCATCTTCCTTGCCTGTCTTTCCTGAAGAGTTGGTATCTATCCATGCCAGCATCCAGCCATGTGAGCTTTCCTACCTTCAAGATTGTGAGGGACAGAAAGAAGTTAAGGATTGTACTCGTTTCACACATCGTCTCAGGAAAGCCGTATTCCTCAGCTTTTGCTCTGACCTTATTCGACTGATTTAGGGTAGGAACAGCATGTGTTTATGCCATCCCCGTTTAGACTGGGCATTAATTACTGTAAAAGCCTTTGAAAGTTACTGCAACGTGAGTGGTGTTCGTATGTTGTCCATCAGCATCCATGGAGCCCCTTTTTCCCCTCCTATCCATGTGGTAGTACATGGAAATAGCTCCCAGCCGGGACAGTGGGATATATTGAGATGGAGAAGTAAATTAAGCATGGAAGTGGAGAGAGAACGATATTCTGACAGAAAGCAACACACAGATTCCATAGTTTGAGGGATGTATTTAGCTAGTGTAAGGACGAGAAGGAAGGGGAAAGGAACCAGGCAGAGAGGAGAGCAAGAGAGGCAGGTGGGGAACAAGCTGGCACAGGCTGGGTGAAGGAGTTAATTAGTGCAAGTCAATCAGAGCCAGCATTTGTTTAGTTTGTGACTTAATCATGTGTATTGTGGAGTTTCTCTTTCAAGGCATGGGGACTTCAGTACCTTTCCCTACTTGAGCGAGTACCTGTTCTTACACATAAACCTGAAGAGAGCAGAGGGAAGACCAGCTCTTGTTCGTAATTCATCTCACTTAAGATGAGGAGGGAAAGGGAGGCAGGGAGAATCTAGGGAAGAAGCTCTTCCCACTGTCAGAAAAAATACTGCTATACAAAAGAGAACGTAGGTGGCAGTGATTCGTAAGGAGAAATCATGGTGGTGAGATCTGTCTCATTTGGCTTAGTAGTGATTTTGGAGGAGGACATGAAAACATCTCTTGAGTATTTGAAAGAGGAGGAGGAATTACTGAGGGTGATCTAAAAGAACAAAAGCTACAATAGTAGGTTAAAATTTAGAAAGTACACATAAAGTATGAAGAGATTTTCCTGACAGTGAACTCTTAACAGAAACTAGAGCTGCCTCTGAAGTTTTAACAAGATCGTTACTGGATTGGATATAGATGGGAAATAAGGTGGGACTGACTGGGAAAGAGACTCAAACCATAAATGAAATGGTTGTCCGTCCCTTTATCTCGTGATAGCCTGATTGCTACAAAGGGGTCTTCTGCTTTCAGCCTGTTGGGAAGTAAGTGCTACAAGAATACAGGAATGTAAGTATCCTAGAAGTGCTTGTCCCAGAGCTGCTGGGATTAGGGCATGCACGTTAAAGGATCTTTATTCCGGGCCAAACAGATGTCTCATGTAATATTTCTTTGTACATCCCTGTGTTTAAATGTTCCAATTTCCTGTGCAGCTTGGGAAGGAAAGCAGTCAGATGGACAGTCGAGCAGCCCTCAGAACTCCACCTCCAGTTCCTCTCCCTCTGTTAAGCTTGATAACTCCTTGCCAGGGTTGGGGAAGAAACCGTTCCAGAGATCTGACAGGCTCCATGCAAGTAAGATATTTATTTTTCTGCTTACAGAGGTTTGGTTGCTCTGATGACAGAACGCAAGCCTAAATAGCAAAATTGAGTAAAATGTGTAATTAATTCCATTGCTGAAATGATTTCTGGGCAACTCCGGAAGGTACTGCTGGTATGCTGTGTGAATTAGGATAAATAATTCAAACCTTACATATGCAAATAAGCCTTTCTCATTTCTTATCATCAGGGGTTTCTTCCTGTGAATGTGCAGCTTGCTGTTTGAGATGCACAAAAGGACTTGCGTTATTCAGCAGGCTTTCTAATGTACTTAAGACACTTTGATAACATTAAAAGGAAGAAAGAAATTCCTTCCCAGATCTTTATGCTTCAGACCCCACTGGTACTTGGCTGCTTTCCCAGTCATTGAGGTTAGGTCCTTCTCAGCCCTCCTGACCTTCTGTGGTTTCTTTTACATGTACCAATGATGGAATTGACCTCAGTGAGCTTAAGGATATGCTGAGGTCACTATCTGTGCTAATCATCCTGGATTTCCTTTGTCACTGGTGGAAGCAGGCACTTTTCAGGGCATGTTTCATTTGTCCCCTGTAATTAGGAAATTCTGCAGCTTAAGTAGATTAAAAACCTGCAGAGCCATTTTCTGAATGACTTCTAATGGAGCAAACTTCCCCTAATGAAACGAGCCTCCATGGCGTTTATTTTGTTAGGTACTGTTACCTGTCGTCCCTGAAGTCAGGGGGAGCCGGGTCTGTCCTAATGTTACCCATTTTGTTAATAATGCATTTCTAGTCTAAGCTTCAAAACACACGGTGCATTGCCGATAATAGCGGATGAATCCAAAGGAAACAGAGCACATGGTACAAATGCTTTCTTAGTTATTCTTCTCTGAATTTGGAGGACATCCATGAAGCTGGCTGTAGCATAAGGGTTAATGCTGGACTCGCTGGCTTTCAAAACCAGAAAGAGAACAGTTGCTCATTTTTACTGCTTTGTCTAGTGTTGTGGTTTCTACGCAAGCACAGTGAGCTGACGAATTTTTCTGAAATCTTTTCCTGAGAACGTAGGAAAGTCCGAGAAGAAATCCCGAGGAACAAACTGACCTTAACTAGAGGCTTCAAATAGAAAAATGATGTGGGTAAAAGCAGTTGTAGAAACCCTCCTGAAAAAGACTCCTTGCCAGTTCCCAGATAGCCAGGATCCCTGCAAAAGTTGGGTGAACTGATCAGGCTACAGTATATTAGGTATGGAAATGTTCTGTCCTGGAAAGGACCTCCCACATGTTGTTTTTAACTGTATGTGCAAAGGTAAAACGTGTCTTTCAAGTCAGGGTTTGAAATGGATTACTGAGGTGCCATTTTGAAAATCTCAGGTGTAGTGAGCTCCAAAAGAGCCTTTAACCCTCTCGTAGCTAAGATGTTACTTCTGTCTCTGTGGTTCATTGCAGGGCAGCTGAAGAGAACGAAGTGTGCTGAAATCGATGTGGAAACCCCCGACTCCATCCTCGTGAACACAAACCTGCGGGCACTGATCAACAAGCATACGTTCTCCGTTCTGCCTACAGAATGCCAGCAGCGCCTGCTGCTGCTGCTGCCGGAGGTGGACAGGCAGGTATGTCGTGGTTTCTCTTGTGGAGAGAAGCTAGGCTCTTAGGTGTCAGCAGGGAGCATCTCCAGAAGTAATTCAGTCTGGACATCCAAATACTGTGTTTCTGTCTAAGGGATAGACTTTTTCTTCTGTGCATGGTGTAAAAAAAAAAAAAAAAATTGGAAAATTCTTCAGTGATTCGTTGCCACCAGAAAAAAAGAATTCAGGTTTGATAAACCAGTGGCTTAATTCTGTTCAATCAACTCCATATTCCCAGCTACGGTGAGAGCAATGTTTCTGTTACATGGGACTTGAAGAGGGACAGGAGTGACGGGAATGCAGCGGTTTCAGTGTCTTCCTCTCTCCTGTCCTCTCCCAGACTCTTCAGTACAGGATTAACCCCGGTGCCTTCCCACAGAATACCTAAACAGATGCTGCCATTTAGTTCCAGCCTCTTCTGCTTCTCATGACCTTGTGTCGCTGCTGTCAAATTCTAAATCTGGTAAAGTGAAAACTGAATGAGTTTCCTATCGCATATTCACTGTCCAGACTGCAGAGTAGACTCGACCTGCTGCAGAGAGCTTGTGTCCTGACCTGAAGCACACACTAGATTAAAGGTACCAAGCGTGCAGCAGCCTTGTGGGCAGTTTATTTTTGTGGACTGTCTTAAGATCTCTTTGTGTGTGAAGAGAGGAATTTGGAAAAGCAGGAAAGTACTCTGTGGGGAGGAATGGGTTCGTTTGCTCTGGGTGTGGCACAGAAGAATCGGTGAAGGTTTTCACTGAGCTCTTCACTAAAAGGTGGCGATAACTGGAACAATTAACGTGAGTGACAAGGGGGTGAGAACTCAGCCTGCAGTATGGAAAGAACAGCTAAGAGAGTCTTTTGATAAGATAGTTATTTCACTTCAGCTGGGTCTGATGAATGTCATCCAAAGGGGTACGTGAAAGAACTGCCTGAAGCAATCCCAACATCAGAGCAGTTTTCCTCAGCAGCTTGTGGAAGGCAGGGATGATACTAAGAGACGAGAAAAGAACAAATGTTGCGCTTGCATGTAAAAGGAGAAAAAACTCAATGAGTTGAGGAAGTGAAGTTCAATCTGTTCAATACCAGAAAAGTTGTAGACAGAACGAGGACAATTCCTTCCTTTTACCTTCAGCATTCCTACCCCAGCTGGCTGGGAGCTTCAGAGCAAAGTGGGATTCTGCGCTGTGCTTCCACTTCAGTCGTAGGGGTGTTAATGCAGATGCCGTAACATACGTGCCTAGAGCCATTTAGAATTTCTTTAGATATCAAAGCTGGCTTCAAGATGCCACTCCAGATGGAAATCCTCTGTACCTCCTGTCTCAGATCTGCAAGTCCCTTGAAGATGCTTTTCTGTGTGGTGTTCAGATTAGTACGGGATGCCTGTGTTTACACACCTCAGTCGCCTCTCAGGAGCTTAGGTCCCAGCGAGTTACTCTGGGCAGCTTTTATAGAAAGTGGCAATCCAGCTGGTACAGCCAAGAGCCTGTGACCAAATACCGGTGTCTGCTTCAAGGATGAGATGAACTGAGTCCCCGCCTCCGTACGCTCCGTTGACTCCATCACTGTACACCGCAACAGGCCACCAGCCTAGAGATAGACACTTAGGGCACAGGCATCCATGTTTAGTGACGTTATATCCATCTTCACAGCTGTGCTGCTCTTTTGGCTCGCACAGAACGTTCGTAGTGTGTATGGGTCTGGCAGCTGCACTGTGGTCTGCTTTACAGAGGATGCTTTGCTGAACAGATAGCGTTCGTCTGGCGTTAGGGGGAGTTCTAACATTCTGTGTCGTCTCATAAATTCTAATCTCCAATCAGCATTCATTGGGGATTTGTTAGTCCAGGGCTGATCCAATGAATATTTGAAGGAATTGTTTTATAAGTCCTGTGGCCTTTGTAATAATTAGGTATGTGTCAAAATATGATGTGATGGAGTTTGCAGCTGGAGTTTACTGGCAAGAACCTCACAGCAGATGGCAAGACATTGCTGTCCTGACTTTTAAGTTTAATCGTCCTTAAATTGAATTCAAATTTGACTGAGAACAAATTTTGACTAACGACTGCTCGGCTCCTGAGGGGACAAATTTTGCATTTCACTGTAGTAAATCTCCTAGAGCAGCCCACCACATCAAGCGGTGATGCATGCTTTATAAAATGTCAGGCTTTGCTGTAGTAAACAGGAGAAGAGGTGAAGGCGTTGGACATGCCAGTTGTGAAAGGTCACTTACCTGCTGTGTCTTGCTTGGCAGTGACTCAGGCTGAGCTAGTACAGCTGGTGCTTCCGTAGATGAGAAAGTGGGCACTTGAGGCCCGGCCCAGCCAGCCCAGCGGTAGTTGTCTGTCCTCCAACACCAGGAACTGGCAACACAGTATGTGCAGGAGAGGGCAGGCTGGTGAATTCTGCTCCCCACAGTCGATCAATAGCGATTTGGACTAGAAAATAAATCTCTGCTTTTGCAGTCCCTACAATGGCTGCTCCTAACTCAAAAATCTTGTAATAAATCTTACCTACAACACCTTCTATTAGGTCACTTCCATCATCTTAATTACCTGCATCATCACGAATGCTGCCTCAGGAAAAGCAGCGTTTCTTTTTATCCCGTCCTATGCTGGTGAACGTTTGCTGCACAGATCTCCCCACCTCATCGGATACATCCTACATTTGGACAGCTGGATTTTGCTTGTTTGTTCCGATTTATTGTTTATGCAAGAAGTGGAAACACATTAGTTTTGCCTATTGCAAGTTTTTGCAACTTACTGAGTGATACGTGTGTTTCTGTGTTTCTGGTAGAGAAATTCCACATTTACTTCTGTGGGATAAGGAGCAAAAGCAAACCGTGTATGTGTTCTATTACCCTGGTTATAATTTCCCACCGTGCCACATTGCAGCCTTAGCCTCATGATTCTCATTTATGTCCTCCTCTGTAGCATGACTGCCCTATCTGGTTAATCGCATTTCAAAGATGGAACGCGTTCTGAGCTTCATTTGTCCCCGTTTCCCCTGAAGCATCCATGGCTATGGTTATAGACATTTCAGAGTTACATTTATATGATACCTTTTACGTCCTTGCTGTTCCTTCATGCGCTTTTTGATGTTCCCCAGAAGACAGCAGAGCTGTTGCTTTGGACGGTAGTTCAGGCGATACCTTGCATTCATTTTGCAGGGCAAAAGGCATCTGAAGAAGCTTTTCAGAGGCGATGCTCTTTGCTTTCTGTGTGCTTCTCCTTGCTGCCTGTACCACCTGCTACTCATGTATGTTTGTGCAGGACTACAGAGGATTGGGCTAAAGCAAGGATGACGAAAGTTTACCACAGCCTCCTAGATCCCAGACGTGCCTAAGCACAGCCTTAAGAAGGCTGTTTATTTTCTTCTGAGTGAGTTAAAGGCAGATTCCAGAGAGATTTGTGGCGATGTTAGAACTCTTGCTCTGTGTTTAGTTCCCTTGTGACAAGATATGACGTTTGCCTTTCCAGCTGGTTAACACTATTTGCTTTGTCATGTATTCCAGGTTGGGGCGGATGGTTTGATGAAGCTGAGTGGCTCTGCACTCAACAACGAGTTCTTCACTTCAGCGGCCCAAGGCTGGAAGGAGAGGTTGTCAGAAGGTAAAACTTCCCCAGACAACGAAGCAAAACACTAGAAGGCTTTCAGCCAGTGAATGTTTTGGGGAATGTGTAAAAGAGCTTTTATGGAGCAGCTGACGCGCTGGAGTGACTTCCTGGGTAAAATCGGCGGTAGTCAGTACGGCCCCGGGAGCAAGGGCGAGGCTAGAGCTACGTAATCTCAAGGTCACGGGGGGGCTGCGGGAAGGACTTCTCTTCTGAACTTCATGTGTGGAAAAACGAGCGAGTCTCTGGAAGAGATGAGAAAAGAAGGAAAAAATGTGTTTAAAATCTCGTTGAAATGACAGTAGAGCTGCGTTACTCTCAAGCTGTGGTGGCAATACAGCCCACTGCGAAGCTCAGCAGAGAAGGTCAGTTATATTCCCAGAGTAATGCCATTTGTCGTCAGCGAAGTCGCCTAGCCATAGGTGGTGTGGTCAGTCCTTTGAGCCACAATTTTTTATGTCAGTCATCTACTAATCTGTAGGACTCCTGCACCTTCAACAATCATTTGCATTTTGAACTTAGAGGTGCTTAATTCCATGATTTCATCAAACCACATCATCAGAAGTGTGCTCATGCATTGTGGGCGAGGACCATTCCCTCTACAGAACCGAACCGTACAGCCTGTCACCAGTGTTTCTGTAAAGACTGTAGCACCAGTCGTGACTCACTTTAGGAAGACAGGAATATCGTTTACTCATGCCCAGGTGATTGACTCTTAAGAGGCTTTTCTGTAGAAAACGTATCCAGTTCTGTATGAATAACCCTTTCTATTTTGAGGCTTCTGGGTGTGTCTATGCCAGCAAACAGGGAAGTGTTTAATTGTTAAACCCACCCCCAGTTTTAGCCACCGTCATTTAGCGTTTTCCCTTTAATGCTTCTTCAAAGACCTTGTCCATTCATGTCTACACATCTAGAGGGTGCAGCCACATTTATGCAAAGACTTTCTCTGGTACCAGAGCAAAGCTGCTGCAGAACCCGCTAGGGTGGTAAAGCTTGCAATGACGAGGGTGAAGTCTGGAGATCTCCACTGACATTCTCACTGAGCACTCTTGTCTCTGCTCAAGTATTAAACCATGATGCCGCTGTGGGCAGAGCGGTCCTGTAGGCTTTATGCAGCTGCTCTTCAAGGTACTGACGGTTCATAACAGTGCTGTCTGGGGTCACTCCCAGTAGCAGCTTTATCTTGAGAAAGCACAGGCCTGGTCAGCCTCAGCATCATCACTGGGAAAGTCGTGGAGCGAGCCCTCCTGGAGCACATCTCTGGGCATGTGAAGAGGGTGGTGACTGGCAACAGCATGGTTTTAACAAGTGTAGATCATGCCTGAATAGCCTGACTGCATTAAAAATGACTGAATTTGTGAACAAGGGGAGAGCAGCAGGCGTCACTTACCTCAGCCTAAGCGAAGCTTTTGATCAGTGTCTCCCACAGTATACTTGTATCTGAGCTGGGACACTGGAGTCCAGACGGGCGGATAGCTGGTTGGACGGTCACGCTTGGAGTCATGATTCACGGCCGGAGGCTGGTGACAATCTTGGCAGGAGGATGAGAGAAAACAGGCCTGAGTCAGATGGGATGTAAGGAAAAGCTTTTCCCTGTGAGGACAGTCAGTCCAGCATGGAGCAGGTGCCTGGAGAGGTTGTGCCTCCTCCATCCTTGGAGGTTTTCAGGCCCCAACTGGCCAAAGCCCTGAGCGACCTGGCAGAGGCCAAGCTGCCCCTGCTCTGAGCTGGAGGTCGGACTGGAGACCTCCCGAGGTCCCCGGCCACCTCCAGGTACACGTTCATACGTAAATGGCTTCTACCAGCCTGCAAGCTGCCGCATCGGCTTTCGCTGTGCTTTGCGCTCAGTGCCAGCCTGGGCTGATGCTGACGTGTGCTTCAGCTGAAGTCTCCTGATGGAGGGACAAAGGTGGCGTAACCCCAGCAGTGAGAGCCCAGGAATTCACTGCTACAACAGAGACTACTTCAAATGAATGAATTTCGTACCCTCTTGCTAAATTAGTCTAAGTAAAGGCAGGCGTTCCGCTGTTTTCAATGCAGCAGACTTGCTTGCTTGCTTGCTTTGTTTTATTTATTTATTTATTTATCTGACCAAGTTTATTCAAAAATAGAAAAGAAAGTTGATGTAACCAGAGAGTCTGTTTTGGGCCCTCTACTTGCATTGCACGGAGACCAAACTCAGCAAGAAATTCTTACAATCCCCATATTTGATGGGAGAAAATTGTCGAGAAACAAACTGTGCAGTGATGGAAGTATCCAATTTCTGTTAATTGCTTTAAGAAATCCCCTCTCTTTGGTAACCGCGGGGTTGGAAAAGATCTGGTTCTAGTAACTGTTTCCCCCAGAGCTAAAGAGCACAAATAAAATGGCTGTGAGCTCGATAAACCTTGAGAATGCACGAAGTCTGCTGGCTCCAGGTCACATGTCTGTCATCAGAGCACCGCATTGTGTCAGAAAACCCAAGCCACCTTGTTGTTTAATGATGAGCTCTTCAAATATTAACGTATGGTCTAACAAGCCTTAATGGTTCAAAGCTGCGTCGGGGAGGGCTCAGGCTTGACATTAGGAAACATTTCTTAAGCCATTTCTGAAACCATTTCTTAAACCCACAATGCACGTATGTGTGAACCGTGCGGTTCAGATGTGTGCGAGGGGGTTCTGTGTTTCCCACCTGCCTGCGACAGAATAGCATCCATCGCCAGAAATATTTTCTGTCGTTTGTGCTGGGCAAGAAGCCTTTGATGTTCTTGCCTGCCTATTCCACCACAGGCGTCCACGACTGTCGTTTCGAGGTGCCTTATTGCTTTGCCATCTGCACAGGCAGTATCTTCAGATCCTTCAGAAAATGGCAGTTCCGTAGTGCCTGCATGCATACCACATACGTTTGGGTATAGATCTGCATTCATTTAGCAAGCGCCTTTTGGCATAAAACATATATTGACAGCCAGAGTGGACACGGGCAGGGAGAGGTGATGTGACTGTTGGGCATAAAGCTGTTGCCCATACTGCAAGGAGCAGGCAGCAGGGAAACCCTTGGCAGCTCAGGAGAAATGCTGAAGTACCAGGGTCACAAGCAGCGACAGGGACTTCTGCGCGACAGCACTCTCACCCGCAAGCGTGAAGGCTCCCATGGTTATCCTGGTTCGTTTTATCCATAGCTTTTTTTGAAGATACCCTTTATTGCATTTTGCAGGTGAGTTTACGCCAGAAATGCAGCTAAGGATACGGCAAGAAATAGAAAAGGAAAAGAAGGTCGAGCTGTGGAAAGAACATTTTTTTGAGAGCTACTATGGTCAGAGGTAAGACACTCGATTAATCCCGCATTGCCCATCCAGACGTACCTGTTGCTGCGTTTGTAGCGTGCTGGCCATCGATCGACATTAGTTTTCATTAGTCCTGAGGCCTGAGGAAGGTCTCTAGCTTCATCCAGCTGCCACAGAACTGAGAAGACGCCTGCGTGATCTAGGTCAGAAGCGCTGTGTTTGCTG
>JAKFQP010000708.1:68631-84951 GCA_023375905.1 Nycticorax nycticorax | reverse complement strand
CCAACCCCCCTGCAGGGAGCAGGGACACCTTGAACCACATCAGGTTGCTCACAGCCCCGTCCAACCTGGCCTGGAATGGTCCCAGGGATGGGGCCTCCAGCCCCTCTCTGGGCAACCCCTGCCAGGGTTTCACCACCCTCACTGGAAAGAATTTCTTCCTTAGATCCAGTCTAAACCTGCCCTGCTTCAGTTTAAAACCATCCCCCCTTGTCCTGTCACAGCTGGCCCTGCTAAAAAGCTTGTCCCCACCTTTCCTATGGGCCCCCTTTAGGTACTGAACGGCCGCAATCAGGTCTCCCCGCAGCCTCCTCTTCTCCAGGCAGCTTCCTCCTTTATATCCAGTCCAGAAACCGAATTATTTACCTGTGTGTAAAAAAAGACCATTTAGAAATAACGCAGTTCTCATATATACCAGCTGCATGCAGCGTAGCGCCAGACGAGGCAGCAGGGAATGACTATTCCAGGGAACGTCTCAATTCCAGCAGCCCTTTGGCTGCCGAGCCTCTTGCGCTCGAGGTGCAGGCCGTAGGACCCCCCGCCCGAGCTGGCAGGAGATACCCTGCTGGCAGGAACGAGGGCGCTCCGTCAGACCGTAGGCACCATCTCTGGGAACCATTACAAGACTGCACGTGTGCAGGTGACACTGGTTCTTCCTTCAGTCATGTTAGGCCCGACAGTAGATACTAAATGGATGAACCACAGCAGAAACATTTTTTTACAGCCTTGTGTGACTATGAATGGAAAACTTTGGTTTCTGTGGAGTAGGGCCTGTGCTTTTCCTACCAGAATTTGCTCCGGTTAAAGTTCAGCTCCCTGGTTTGGGCCTTGGGCAGAAGCTGTAAATGAAAAACAGCTTAATTACTGACTTCTGTGTGTCCTAAGAGTTCTCCTCTCCCATTCAGATTCTTTTATACTAGGAACTATACAAACACAAAAGGTTTAAAACAGTTCATTATTGTGTTAATAAGTATAGCATGAAGGTAGGAAAGCATTAATAAAATTCGTTAGTGACACAAATTGGGGGAAAACTGTCAATAAAAGAGGTTTGAAATATCGTAGGGAAGAATGGTTGACCTTCCAGTGTAACAACGGGGATTTCACGTAATAATAGCCTGAATTGAAGGGCGATTGAAAATAGTGTCCCCTGTAAGGCAGAAGACGTGTCGTTCCTCAGAAAAGAAGGAAGCAGTGAACGGGTTAATCAGAGGACGAGCAGGAGGCAGCGAGGTATGGCAGGTACATGAAAACAGGTGTAACCTTAAAATACCCTCGCTTAAATCTTTGCAGTGCAGACCCAAGATCGCTCACGTTGGGGCACTGTTCTCGGCACTTGCGTTCTAGAAAGAACAAACTTAAGAGAGGTACCGGGAGTGATGAGGGGGGCGGGGAACCTATTGTAGAGGAAAGGACTAAACCAGTGGCCCTTCATCTACCAAAAGGGCGGGGAGATCGTTATTAGTTTGTGTAAAGCACTGAGGAGACAAGTGTAAGTACGCAGGGGTAGAGAAGCAACGTGAAATCAAGCAGGACATTGACCCAAACCGTTAAAAGGATATAAATTGCTTAGCAATTCAGTATGAGACTGGGGATAAGGGATGGTAAGTGTTGAGTTCTGGAAGAACCTTACAGTTTTTTCTGAGGGAGCTTGACAGGCTTTTGAGTAACGGTGTACGACCTACGAGCCTGCAGCGGCAAGGGTGAGCTTCCCGCCTGAGTCACGAAGGCTGCCGTAGACTTAAAAGAGGCGTGCCAGACGTGGAGGGGTCACGCATGTCTTTTATTATTTACCTCGAGTAAGGGAGCTAAGGGGTTTCTCCAAAAGGACAGCTGTTTCTCCAAGACTCCAACTGTAAACAAGTTCTTAAATACATGGGTTGAACGTTCCCTGTGGCTCAGTTGTGCTCTTCTCCTCCTCCGTTTCAGATTCCTGTTTCCAGAATCTCCCCGATGCCATTTCCTGCGGGCCAGGTCTCTCCCAGGGCACGTTTCCCAATCTCGTTTACCAGTCCAGGAAGAACAGGGGCCAGAACTTTGGCAGACATCAAGGCAAAAGCCCAGCAAGCCAAGGCTCAGAGGGCAGCGGCCGCCGCCGCCGCCGCCGCTGCTGCTGCCGCCTCGGCGGGGGGGGCCGTCCCCGGGCCTGGACCGGGCGGTGGCGGGGCCCCACCGGGCGGTGGAGGAGAGAAGAGTAACGCAGCAGCAAGCGAAACTGGAATTCGAGGAAACGCACTGGAACTGGCAGGAACTGGAAGCGGGGGAAGTTCGAGAAGGTTTCTTCCCCGTTGTCCAGGGACCCATACCCAAATGGAGACCCAGGCCACGGACCCGGCACCACCTCACAGTCCTTCTGGAGCACAACTACAGCAAACTTCCACACTGCGACCCAGAACTCCAGCCAGCAATACAGGCACCAGCGCCTCCGCCTCCGCGGGATCGGCATTAGAGAAAATCAACAGAATAAAACAGAGCCCCCCCAGCACGGCGGTAAATCAGGTTTCAGGCTCCCCATATGCTGGTAGCGGTCACAGGCACGAGAAAGCACCTTCTGCTCCGGCAGGGCCAGGCCAGGCCTGCGGGGCCTCAGCTGTCAGGGATGGAACAGTCTGCGTCACAGTGCCCGCAGCAGATACCAACACAAGCGTGACTGATGTAGCACCTACGGCCTTAGGAGGGACCAGCTTAGATGCTTCTAAAAGCAAATCTCCTTCCCCTCTGATGTCTTCGCTAACATCCGCGAGCCCAGAAGCCCGGGCTGGGGGTGTGGTCACATCTGCCACGTCTGTGCCGCCCTCTAACGCTCCGTCAGTAGCGCCTTGCCTTAAAACTCATGCAAGTTCAAGCTTAAGCGGGGCCCTCCCAAAGCCAAGCTCCAGTATTCCTGCTAACAACCCTTTGGTCACCCAGCTTCTTCAAGGCAAGAACGTCCCTCTGGAGCAAATCCTGCCGAAGCCGCTCACCAAAGCAGAGATGAAAACTGTCCCGTTAGCTTCTCCTGAGGACAAAGGGGCAGGAGCAGCCGCCGGTGCTACAGGCGTAGCAGGGAACGGCACTGGAGCCGAGGGTGGCGAAAGACAATCGAGTTTACCCACACAACAGCTCGGGAAGATCTTTTGCCAGAACAGGCCTCTGCCTCACATTCCAAGGACCTTTCCGCTCCCCTCGGGAAAGGACCCCAGTCTTGACCAGCACCAGTGCCACGAGGCGCTCAGCAAAACCACCCAAGAGCAGATCCTCCAGACTCTTATCAAGAGGGTCCAGAGGCAGAATTTGTTGCCAGTCCTTCAGCCTTCACAACTGAACCTCACTCACTCAGGTTTCCAGTTAGAAAACAGCTCCACCAGCCAGAGATTTATGCTGGGTTTCATGGGCAGAAGGACCTCCAAGCCTGCTATGTCTGGTCATTATCTGCTCAACATTTCCACCTATGGTCGTGGTTCAGAGAGTTTGAGGAGAGGCTTCTCCTTGAACCCCGAAAGCCGCTTGTGTCTGAACAGCCCTGCTGATGCTCCAAAACCAGAATTTGGGGAATGTGAGGAGCTAGCTGGCCACGGCAGCAGCAGCGATGAAGGGGATGCGGATGACGAGAGCACCGGTGATGAACATGACCATACTGGTGTAAAAGAGGAGCCCCAGGCTGCCCAGGTTCCTGGTCAGTGTGAAAAAGAACAGGCATCACACAGCGTAAATTCCTCGGATTGCAGCACCCTTGCTACAAAGGGTGTAAAGGCAGAAGCAGCCGTGTCTCAGCAAGCAGCAGTCGGCAAGGAGAACGTTCAGGCATTTGATGGGTCGACGTTAGCACAAGATTTTATTCAAGCCGCTCAAGAGCAAATGGCACATGCGATGAGGGGGAAAATGCACGGCAATCCGGAGCTCTTCAGCGCTTCTGTCCCGTCCTTGGACTCTGCGCAGCAGCAGCCTCCGCTGCTTTCCCCTTCGCGCCCTCCGAAGCTTTCTGGAAGCGCTGCAGCGCAGCTCATTGGGCCCAGTTACAGCGGCACAATAAACGTCTCCACCTCCCCGGACGTGAACCAAGGGTCTCTCATGACCGGGCTGTCCGAATGCAATCAGTTGTCCAGTAGCATGGGGAACGTCATGTCCTTTTCCGTGACTGTAACCACCATTCCCACCAGCCCAGCTATGAACTCTGGCGCCCACCACGCTCAGACCATCCCCGTTCAGGCCTTCGCTGAAGACAGCGGCATGGAGGATTCCCCTTCCAAGTGTTACTGCAGGTTGAAAGCCATGATCATGTGCAAGGGCTGCGGTGCCTTCTGCCACGACGATTGCATCGGCCCCTCGAAGCTCTGCGTCTCCTGCCTCGTGGTGCGGTAACCGGGACGGGGAGCGGGGAAGAGGATGGCTTGATTCCGGTTTTGCTTTCGGAAGTACATTGGGAAGAAACAGGAAATCTACTGCCTTGCACAAGAGACACGTTACTGAATCAGGAATACAGAGTAGAGTCCTTCTTTCATTAACGAAAGAGCACCTTCTTGTACAGTGAGTCTGAATTGAGCTCAACCACGTGAATTGTGACAAGAGTTTGCACTTAAGGAATTATGTAAATATGTCACATTATTTTGTTTAAAAATATTTTTTCAATCTTTTAGGAGATAGTGTTTGACTTGTACTGCAGTTTCATTAACCCCAGCCCGCTATCCAGCGTGTTTGCTGAGCTCTGCTCTAGGTGGGGGAGCGCCCCCCTGGCAAAGCCGTAGCCTGTTGGTCTTCTCTGGACAAAGAGAAGAACTGGAGAATCAAGAAACCAAACGTTTGTCCTGACGGATGGCGGAGCCCCGAAGCGGGAGCCCCTGCAGGGGCTCGCTTTGTCGCTCTAAATTTTCATTTGATTTTTTCGGAATTGGAAGGCGTTAACGTTGTAGCAGCCTTTCAAGCAGTTGCCTTTCACGCGTGGCCGGGCTGTCTCCAGAAGGCGTTACTGGGTTGTGCAATACGGGCTGGTGTTTCTGATTCGCATCTCCCCTCCTCTCCAGGGGTCGGTGGCAGTAACCGTGCTGTAGGGAAGGTAGTGTCTCGATTTGCTACTGGTAAATACGGAAAAGGCAACTGTACTAACCATAGGATTCAAGGATTTAAATGGCTAAACCAGCTCCATGGCGGTGATTACCGGTAATCCCAGGCACCATGTAAAGCAGAGGTCACAAATTTGTGCTGAACTGTGTTTCATTTCCGGACTGCCGGGACTCGGCAGCGACCTGCTTCTCGGTAGGCGTTGTGAGTGAGCTGGGAGGCGCCGTCCCACAGTCACAAACCATCAGCTCCCACAGCACACGATGCAAGCGAAGTGCACTGAGCGTCACCCTCGGTCCTGCTCTTCTCTGGGAAGCTTGCTGCGCTCATCCGAACCCCCGCGGTGGTCGGGCGTCTCTGATTTCTATAGCAGATTTTATATTTAGCTAAGTGTAGGGAGGGGAAAACACGTGTCCTGGTGGGCCTCACCGTGAGCCCGCTGTGGGTGTCTCTCTGCGTGCTCAAATACCAAATCAGGCTTCACTCAGCTTGGGTTTTGCTCAGTCGAGGCCCGGGGTTGCGTTGGGGCTGGGGAGGAGTGGGGGGGGCTGGGGAAGGGGGCCGCACCGTGCCCTGGTGGTGGGACACGGCCAGTGATGCTCACCCTCACCTCTGGTGCTCACGCATTCAATATTCACTTAGATTAAGCGAAATTAAAGCAGTTAATGGTACTCTCTTCTCAACACGAGGAATCGACGCCGGGCCGGCGAACGAAGCACGCGCCGACCTGCGTTCTGCTGTACCGCCACACGTCCGCACGGCGTTGCAGAGCTGTGTCTTACTTCTCTTCCAAAACAAAGATCATCAGGTTCAGGAATCACGTCCAGTCCCATGTGGTCGTGGGGGGGGTGGGGGGGGCCATACTGCATCTCGGTCAGGTAACAGATCTGTGCATCTTTTTGATGGGAAAGCACTGAATTCACTTTTAATCCAAAGGCCTTTTTAAGATGAAGCAATATTAACAAAGTAGGTGGGGGAGCTGTCCTGGGAGCTGGGGTCCTCACCCTTCCCTTGGGCTCTCCGTTTGTGCTACTGCTCTGCCCTCCCCTCCCTGCCCGGGAGCCTGGCACGCTGGTGGCAAAGATGCGAAGCGATCGCTGTCGAAGCAGTGGGGTTTTCCAAGGTTGGTAACGATAAAGAAAAGAGAGTTGCAGACTTAACCACGTTGTACCAGAAACGTTTCCGTCCCTGTCCAGTAGAGCGTGGCGTCCCCCAGCGCAGGGCTCGCGTGCGTGAGTTAGCGAGGGCTGCAGCGTAGCTTGGTCTCCATTTTGCTCATCTCCAACTTACGGAGAAGCAGTGACCCCCACGTTCTAATTGCACATCGCTGCTTGGACAGCCAGTGGCAAAGAGGATCTCGGTATTAGAAATAAAGTCCATTTTTTTAATCTAAACCTGAAATCTCAATAAATGTACACAAAAATTACTCTCACGTGCATAGTGCACACACGTTGGCGGTGGTTGTAGCCCAAGAACCCCCCCCCCCGGTGCCTGGCTGTTCCCACTGTTGTGGGGGGCAGACCAGCAAACTTGGGGCGGCTTCTCCCGTTGCGTCCCCAGACGCTGTAACGGGGGTGATCTTGTTCCCGGGGTTGGCTGGTCCATCAGCACCGGCTGGGGCCGTGGCTCCCCGCTGCCTGCTCCCTCCCTGGTTCTGCAAGAGGAATTTCTGCAATTTTTCTGTTTTTAAATCTCGGGGTGCAGCATAAAATGGCTTCAAGCTGCGAGGCCTGGGGAGCCGGGTACCGAGGGTGGGGCCCGTCCCTCCCTTCTCAACGCGAGCCGTGCCTGGACGGGAGGGGAGTCGCAGCAGCCCCATCCTCGGGCAGCTCCGTTCCGCCTAGGGCAGATCCCCCCGAACGATCCAATGAAAGGCTGTTGCTAGCAACAAATGAAACAGAAAAGGGCATTCTCGGAGCAGAGAGGTTTTGCGGGCACGGTCGGATCAATTCCGCTCACGCCTTGGCTTTGATGGGTGCAATTTTTCTAGGCTGACCAGGCTGCTTAAGACTGGGAAGGCGATGGCGAGGGGGCAGCGGGCTGTGATCTGCCGCTTGCTCCGAGCGCCCGCGGGCCGTGCCGCAGCCGCACCCTGCAGGGCTGTTCCCTTGCTCCTCTCGGCGTTTTCTGAAGCAGACCCCGACCCCAGCTGTGGCTGCAGCTTGTTCCTCCTTCGGAATTTTAGAAGCGTCCTCTGGTGTGCGTGGGCTTGGTTTTCTGTGCCGCAGACGCCTCTTGTGAGGCTGCTTTGGGAATGCAGGAAGCTGCCGATGGCCGAGCGGTCCTGCGGGAAACCCGCAACCACCACCAGCTCCTTGGCTCCAGACTTGCATCGGGCAGCACAGGCGTCTCGCGCGGTGACTTGGAAGTTTACAGCTCTGCTCAGTGCCTTAGTTAGGTCAGATCAGCTCCTGCCTGCGCTGCTTTTACTCCATCACTTCTAAAACGGGTTCTGTGCGCTGCGTGTCTCCGGTTTAACCCGTGCTGGGAGCTGCTGGGGGCAGCTTGGTGGAACGGCCTCCACGGGTTTGCACGAGGGCATTAAGTAGTTAGGCAAGGATTAGGAAGAACGGGTCTCCATGTAATGGCCGCTGTAAGTACCGGTCGATGTAAAACCCGGGGAGCTTTGCGTGCTCACAATCAGCATAGTTCCGAAGGGGGAACCCTGAGCCCGGGTGGGAGCGTTCCCTGGGCGGGATCAGCCTGCTGCCGCCTTGCTGCTGAGCCTCCTCCCGGCAGCCTCCGCTCTCCCTATCGTCCCACCTTCCCGCTGCTCTGTCCGGCAAGATAATAAACCTGCAAATAAATGGGATGTCGTGGCATGGTTTAAAGCGTTAGACTCCAGTTCCCCAGGTATTACATTAACAGCACCATGTAGTAAATGCCGCCATAAAAAAATCTGAGATAAAACGTTTTCAAAGGCTCACGTCGAGCCACGTCCGTGGCAGTAAAAGCAACTTGAGTAGGAAAAGAGCCTCGGATTTAAATGTTCCCTCTCGGGCCACATCCAAGCCCTGCAGCATGAGAACCAGAAATAGAGACCGAGCGAGGGAGTTTAACATCCCAGGCACAGGTTGTTGCAGCGGAGGAGCCAACGCAGCTCTGTGAATGGATTCAGGCTCTGGGGTGGATTGGTAGCGCAGGGAAGGGATTTTGCCTGACATTTTGGTGTCCCTTCTGAAATCGAAAGGAAAGACCACGATGCTTAACAGTGAGCGCCGCCAGCGGAGCTGTGTCTTGTTTGGGGGAGCGAGAAATAGCGGATGGGTTCCTGGTGAAGGTCTCAAGGGCCAGGAGGCATCCTCGGGTCGTGACGTGGGGCAGGCGCTGTGGCACGGCCGCAGAGGCAGCACGGCAGCGGCATCGCGGGCCGGTCCCTGCCTGGCGCGCCCAGCAGGAGATGCTGCAGTTGGAGTGGGACGCGGGCTTCTCGCCCCGGGGAGGCTCAGTCTGGGCCACGGAACGCGGGGGGCACCAGGAGGGCGAGCAGCCGCCCTGCCCGCGTGTCCTCCCGCCGCCCCTGGTGGCCGGCCCTCGGGCAGTGGAATGCATGGCCCACAGCAGGGCCCACAGCAGGGCCCACCACCGCTCTGGCGGGCACCCAAAGGCCCCGCAGCTTGGAGAAAAGCAGCGGGCTGGGGTTTTTCCACCAAAGGGCAGCAGTTTCCTTCATGGGCACCGGCTCACCGGGGACGCTTGAAACCCTGGGGAATGTTTTTTACTGGGGAGTTTTGCTTGGGCTCGGCTGCTGGAAGCAACGCGGGGCGGGCGCTGGTTTCCGAACCCCATGTCCGAAATCGTGGGTGGCTGCAGTGGGGCAGGAGGGCAGGGAAGGCCGGCGCACGCTGAGCGCCGCCTGCAATTAGCAGGGATTAATTGCTGGGGGGGGAGAAGGCCGCTGCCGGGCGAGCGCTGCCCGGGGCCCACGCGGCTGCGCCAGCCACAGCCTGCGGCGAGGGCCCCGCGCCCGCCCGCCTCCCATGGGGAGAGCGGCTGCAGCGTTGGCTCGGGTGTGACATCCAGAACGCTCCTTGCTCCCTAGGCTGGGTGGGGTTTAACGCTATACGTTTGATATCACTGAAGATCAATTTTAAGAGCTTACAGTAATATATTTTAAGTAATATATATTTTAGTATCTGTAAAAAAATTGACAAAGGATGATTTATGAAGTAGACGAACAGGGTATCGGGAGCGGGCAGCTTCTCAGCAAGGCCATGAATAGTTTTACTACCGGGAGAACTGAAAAGATTCCGTTTTTTCCATTCATGCAATAAAAACGGGAATTCTTGAAGAAATCCCCACTGTTTACCACGGGCTTTTCGTGTTCCGACAGCAGGGCCTGCCAGCGCAGTCCAGAAGATGCCGAACCTTTGTCTTTTGCCTTTCTAAAAGGGACTTACATTGGAATAGAGGGTATGTACAGAAAAACCAGGTCGACACCGTTTTAAAATGTATTTTTACACAAATAATATAGAAAAATCATATTTTACATAAGAATTTTAAGTATTTGAAATATGTATATATATACTGTATGTACTTCATATATTCTTTATTTTACATTTTCAATGTATTAAAAAGTATTTGAGCTGGCTGGATTTGAGCATGTAATAATGTTTAAAACAAAGAAGGAGAAGCAGCGAAGGGGGGAGCGGCTGCGAGCGCGGCGGCGGCTGCAGGGCGGCAGAGGAACCAGGGCTTCAGGAGCAAATGAATCATGGAAGAGCTTAGCGGGTTCAGCCAGAGCACAGCGAACGGCTTCCAGCCCCGCGTCCTGTTTGCGTTTCCGTTAATCCTCGTTCCTTTTGCCTCGTAACCACCCGGGATAATGTGCGGTGAGAAGACAAGAGGCTGCGCTGGACCCTTCCCACCAGCAATGCTGCCTTCCCAGCCAACGAGCCCCACTGCTGCAGTCGCCACTCAGCCAAAACAGGGCCAGGAGCTCCCCGCTTTGCTGTCCCACGGGCATCTGAGAACCAGCTGCATTCCGTGTGCGAGCACCTTGCGGTGCCTGGGGGCGAGTCAAGCGAAACACCCCAAGTCCGGTGATTTCAAGGGAACACTATCAAAGCAGATTTTTTTTTTTTCTTTACTTGGTAGGAATTTGGGGGGAAATCTCACTGTGTAGAGGATGCTGCATCCTTGCAGCTGTTAGACATGGAGGGAATTCGCCACAGGAATGGGATCTTAGGGATCCTCCTCTTGAGCCATGCTCACCTGATCACAAGGGGCGGCTGCAGGGCGGGTGCGGATGGGGAGGTGACGGCGTTTCCAGGATGGAGCTGGTACGCGCGGCGGCTGCGTAGCAGCTCCCCTTGCCTCTGGTGCTGCTTCACAGCACCGCATGTCCGAGGAAATGGCAAACACTGCTCGCTCCACATGGCCCTGCCTGCGAAAGGCCGGGAGAGCTGCAGCCCCTGCTCTGCTGGCCACGGTTCTGCAGAGGGAGAACCCAAATTGCCACTGAGAGAAAGGTGGAACCGGTCCCGCATGGGGCATGGTGCTCGTGCCTCACCCCCTCGCTGTGGTGCCCGTTTTGGCTGAGCGGAAGCTCCGATGACATTTCCGCTATTCCGCGTACTCCAGCGAGCAATCGCAGGAGTCCTGTGAAAACTGGAGGCGTTGAGAGCAATTCTCTGTTGCTGGGACTTGACGGGGAAGGAACCTGAAGGTGGGAAAGGCAGAAGCATTAACAAGTCCGGTTTTAAAAGGACAAATCCGAGACCTGCAAAGGCAGGCGATGCGGTTTTGTGCTGCCTCAGTTATTGTGGGAACCTCCTGAAAAAACAAAGCTTGGCACCCCCAACTCGCCACGGGCACGCTGAGCGGGGCTTCCACTGCCGGGCTGCGCTCGGAGAAAGCCCCGCTGTTGGGGGGTGTCTGGGTAGAGCCCATGGGGGGGCTGTGCGGGCGCGGGCGCGTACACACCCGTATGCACGCACGGCTGTATCCTAGCGATGTGCACGCAGTGAGACCGGTGTCATCTCAGTCTGCTGGTGGCACTGCACCCCGCCAAGGCACCACAGACCTGGGACAGAATTACAGCTTTGGTGTTGGTTTTTGTATTTGACACAGGGGTTGGGCACATAGGGAACAGCAATGTGTTCTGATCCGCTGCACTTTTTAAAACAACAACATTCCTTATTCCCCTGGTACTGCTGCATCTCCCATTCCCTCCTATCCCAGTCTAAAAGATAAACCCCGCTGCTCTCCTGCACCTTTCAGTTAAGACTTCTCAGATGCTGCATTACAGATTTTTATATTGGAAGAGCTAGGCCAAGGGTTTGACCTTTCGGAGGCCAGGCCTCCGGGGTTCTCACCGCCCACTTCCAGGGCCCGATGGGCAGCACGAGGCGTGGGGCTGGATGCGCTGGGGCTGCTGCAGGACTGCTGCCCGGCCGCTGTGGCTGTAACCAAACCGGCTGCACAGCCCACCGGCAGCCGAGGCGGGACAGGCATTGCTGCGAACCTCGGGGACAGAGGTTTCGGTACCAACTGTTCCCCTCTGGTGCCTGGGGGTGTACCAAGGATACACCCGCCCACAGCCCGCTCCGCCGGCTTTACAGCCCCTTGCCTTGCCGCAAGCCTCCCGTGCGGTTGTAAGCCCACACCCTGTCGCAGTCCGTTCGCAAAGTCAGGTTTAAGTAAGAACCGTGGCGAGGTTTGTGTGGAGAAAAGCGACTGTAGCTCAGTAACCTCCAGGCATTCGGAACCCAGGCGGGCAGGTCCAGCGAAGGAGCGCTGCACCGGGGCGAGCGCGGCCTGCGTGCCGCAGCTGGGCTCTTTGGCAAAGGCGGCTTTGCCGAGGAGCGTTTCACTCACGTCGCTGTACGCGAGCCCACCTTAGCGTCTCACCAGCACCGAGGGGGGTCTGAGGAGCGCCCAGAACAGCCCCTTTCTGGCCTGTCCCTTGCAGAGCCGCGTGCCCTGAGGAGCCAGCGCTTTGGCAAGCGAGAGCCTGCCCTGTGGCTTGTGGCTTACTGCGGAGCCCGTTCCTCTTCCTCTCCCTTATTTTTGTCATGTAAAACTACCTGCTTTATAAATGAATGTAAGATACAGTGGTTCCTCAGCACATGGACAGATGTGTATTTTATCTTAATGTCTCATTTTATGTCAAATAAAAAGCATATGATTTTATGGTCGTTAGTCCCGCTGGTGTTGATTTCACAACGATTACCTCCTGTCTTTCGAGGGCCCCGAGCAACGACAGCGAGCTATGTTTGTCTGGCTGTAAGAGTTCTCTGACACATTGCACATGGTTTCAGGCGAAGCCTTAGTGAACACCCTGCAGTTCCCCCCAGCCTCACTCCTTGGGCTCCCGAAACACTTCACAGGCATTGAACTGTGGATTTGGGAGAAGGGAAGAATCGGGACGAAACCTGTATCACATAGTTACGACTTGGATGTCTCTCAAATGGAGGGGTTTGGAGGATGCGAGCTGTACCCAACCTTGATTTCTGTCAGGTAGCCTTGGGGTGCACCCAGCGTGAATCGGCAGGGCTGAGGCGCCTGGGGATGTGCAGGAGGCCCGGGATTTGCCCCTGGCACTACTGAAAGGATCAACCATCTCTGCTTCAGGCACGGGAGGGACCCGCGAAGGGGCTGGGGACCTGCCAGTGTGAGCAATCACGTCAGGAGCGTAAGGAGCGAACATGGAATGGGGAAGGAAAGATCTGCAGAGAAATGTGTGTCCGGCAGAGCAAAGAGCGAATGTCAGAGGCCCCCTGGGGCTGAGTTTGCAGCCGTTCGCAAAAAAGCTCCCAAATTCTACCACTGCGTACAGGGAAAGACCACAAAGAGAGGAAAAGAGGGAAGATGGCGATTACAGACAGGCGCCAGGCATGGCCCAACAGAACACCCAAGCCAATGGTAACACCTTCCCCCGCGCGCGCAGAGGATGCTGCTGCACGGCCCCTGCAACCGGCGGCAGTTCTTGGGAAGAGCTGACACCGAAAGCTGTACATCGGGTAACGCGTGTTGTGGTTTAGCAAGAGAAGTCGGCAACCCATGCAGCGCAGTTCTGCCTGTACTTAAGATCAGGAGAACACGACATCGTCCATAGCAAGGCTCTGGAAGCTCTGATGCAAAGCCAGGTTGAAGACGTGCTAATAAACGGGGCAGACAGCGCCACGATGCTGCCGAAGGTATGCTCAGCCTAGTGCAGGGCATCGCGTGGGCAACTGCTGCTCTTCAGATAAAGTAAGGTATAGCTGCGTAATAAAAGTGATACAAGAAACTGCCATAAAACCTGAGAAGATGAAGATAACTGAAAGAACTGGTCCAAAGGGGCTTAGCGGGTAGTCCTGGAAGTGGGCCATCAGTTTGGATGGAGACGTCTGCTGAGGGTCCTCCAGGCTCAGCCTGGGCGTGCGTCTCTCTGTAAGATTTGTCATCAGCCATACTAGCGCCAAAAGTTGAGCGACCCCAGCAACATCCTGTGATGCCACAAGCCCGGGCTATACGCGCATGCAGCCCAAACCAGAAACCCCTGACTCCAGGAAGCGCTGGTCAGTGAAACTTGGCTGCACACACTGGTGTCGGGGACACGCAGGGACACGGCCCACAGGCGGCTGCTCTGGGAGTGGGGGTACCATAACTGGAAGGAGGAAGGTCCTGGATTTATGAATTAACCCTACCCCGAGGGTATAAGCTGTCAGAATGATTTAGCCATGGGAAGGAAAAGCAATGCCGAAAGCCCAGTGGGTGAACCGGCAGCAGCGACGGAATTGGTGAGACTGGCACGAGGCAGGCAGGCACCGCCCGGCTCCACTCGCCTGCAGGCAGGACACACCGGAGCAAGTGCATTGAGAGGATTCCAAATAATCGTGAAGGGAGCAGCTCTGACAGGGAAAGAAGCCCAAACGTTTAAGTTCAAACCCAAAAGGCAAAGTGCTGTCTATCACCAGGCTACCCATGACGGGGGGAACCAGCCGCTCAGCCCAGGGAGCAGTGCAGTGGGCATGCGTCGGCTGTGGATAAACTGGGTTTGGAAAGCAGAACAAAAGTCACTGCTTGACAAAATGTAAAGAGAAGAGAAGACACGGAGCTACAGGGGGGGTCGGCCTCTGTTAAAGCCTTGGGCTTAATGTTCTAGGAAGCCCTTGATGGTCCTGTTTTCCTAAATAAGACTTAGCTCTTTTTCTTCAGATGTCCACAGGAATGCCCAGGTAATGTTCTTGACTAAAACACTCCATTTTAGAGCTCAGGAATTTTTATGAGTAATTTAAATTATTCCCTTCATTGCCATGTCTGTGTTAAAAGTAATGTCATGGCCTGGGCACTGCTTTTTCATCTGTTTTCTACTTTTCCAGCTCAGTCCCACCAGCCACGCGTTGCAAATGTGAATGCTGTCTCCCATGCACTCGTGCTCCATTCCTCAGCGTACGGGTTCCTGCACACCTCACCCCCGTTGCTGGAATGCAGTGTTTTTCAACCTCTGTGCAATCAAATGCTCTTCGTGTATTGTCCCTCCCTCTGCAGCCTCCCAAAGGACTGGTCCTCCCCAGCCAGGGCACAGGCAACTATTTTTAATTTCTGGCAACAACAGCAGTTCCTCGTGGGCAGATAACGCAACCCACCTGTAATTCCTTGTTGCATTAAGCACTCCCAACCCTGGAGGGACTGGGCTGGTGCCAGCATGTAACAGGCAGTCAGTGGTATCCCCAGGGTGCATGCATAAGTGTATGGTAGCAACCAGAAACTGCCACAGAGCCTCGCCTCCTCCCCCGGCAGGAACTGGGTGCAAGCATCACCGAATCACAGGGCAGTGTGGGTGGGAAGGGAGCATCAAAGCCCACCCAGCCCAACCCCTGCCATCAGCAGGGACATCTCCAACCAGAGCTGGTTGCTCCCAGCCCCGTCCAACCTGACCTGGAATGTTCCCAGGCATGGGGCAGCCACCACTGCTCTGGGCAACCTGGGCCAGGGTCTCCCCCCCCTCAGCACAAACAATTTCTCCCTCCTATCCCGCCTGGATCTCCCCTCTGTCAGTTCAAAGCCATCCCCCCTTGTCCTGGCGCTGCAGGCCCTGCTAACAAGTCCGTCCCCCCCTTTCTCCCCAGCCCCGTTAAGCCCTGACCGGCCGCACTCAGCTCTGCCCGCAGCCTCCTCTGCTCCAGGCTGAACACCCCCACCTCTCCCAGACGCTCCCCAGCAGCCTTGGGCTCCAGACCCTAGGTCACTGCCAAGCCGAACATTCACAACAGTTTCATCCCACCAGGCACAAAAGTCAGGGTGATTGTGCACTGAAACAAAGTTGAAGTGCAGGATTCGCTGTCTCCCACTGTCCTTAAATCACAGTGGGATGACTTTCCAGATGATAAGCTTTAGCCAGTTAGCAGCGACTGGGCAATGCAATAAGAACCTAGTGAAAAAGCAAGAATTATGGGCCAGGGAAAAAAAAAGTTATCACTGGAAAAAATAAATATTTTATGACAAAAAAGACCAGAGAGTAAGGTACAGGAAATACAAAGCTACAATGTGAACAGCTCAGTTCTTCCCACTTCTGTTCCCACTATGGAAAGACATGGAAGTTATCGTTCCTTACTTTACAACACTGTCCTGGTTTCTCCATCTTACGCAGGGAAGGGGCAGTTTTCAAAGGTCCATACTGGTGCTGCGAGGCTCTGCCATTCTTCTCTCTGTAAAGCAGAACAAATACTTAGAAAGGCAGACTTGCGTGCCCATGCAGTGGAATGCCTTGCTGCGCTGAACACCTCCCAGCTACCAATGAGCACTTGCATCCTAAGAGCTCCGCACCTTCCCATGGCTGCTTCCTTTCAGCTCTCCAAACACCTCTCCGGCGATGAGTCAGCTGCGGTAAGTTCTGTGGCCCGGGAGGGAGCCACACAAAGGATGCCCTATTACACTTAAACATTTAACCTGCATTTTAACAGCATCTGCTTCAGTTTTACCATCATCATCTGGCTTGTTTGGTTCGCTGCCAAATTGCGTTAAAAAATTTGTAAGTGAAAGAAAAGCTGCAGAATCCGTTTCTAAATACAGATAAGGAGCACGCTTCTGGCTCAGGCAAGGTAATTATCTTGTCACACAGAGGCAATTGTTTCTGTCTCCTGAGCTCAGCTTCTCCTTTATCTCGGTTACCGTGTCGGCTGCTAACTGGGAATACCCGTGGGATGGAAGAGCAGCCGGTGACATGCAGGTAACTGCACAACAAAAAACAGCGCTTGCTCAGCCAACAGCTGGAGACACATATCATAGAATCATAGAATCATAGAATGTTTTGGGTGGGAAGGGACCCCCAGAGCCCACCCAGCCCAACCCCCCTGCAGG